>CM046448.1:31294087-31599087 GCA_025506515.1 Flaveria trinervia
ATTTTAGTCGTACGCGACGTGTTAAGTATATAATACACTCGACTGATTCGTTTCTGAACTAAACTTATATCGAAATATTACGTAACCCAAATTTATACCACTAAATAAAAATGTATCATATTTGACCGACTATTTTTCAAACAAAATTTATGTGAAAACATACACAACTCAAAACGTACATAAAAAAGTACGTGAAGTGGTGTCATATGAGTCGTGATAAAGTATAGGTTACAATCATCCCGACTTGTTTTCAAACTAAATTTACATTTAAAAGTAGAGTAATTGTAATTTATCCCATAGAATAAAAACGTATTATATTTTATCCGACAAGTTTCCAATGAAATTTACGTCGAAATATAGACCAATTCAAAATTTACATTAAAAAACACGACAACATTTTATATATGTCCCGACTCATTTCGAAACAAAATTACATCAAAATACAGACGAACAATGAAACGTACACCATGTCAAAACATATAAAAATTTACGAAAACATATTATATTGAATAAAATTTACATCATGACGTAAGACATGTACTGACACATACATAAAAGTAATAACATAAGAAACTAAATCGTGTAAGTAAAAATTATACGCGAGTAAATCAGAAACTTTAACAACTTGAAAGCATCAAAGTTG
This sequence comes from Flaveria trinervia, assembly GCA_025506515.1. NCBI lineage: Eukaryota > Viridiplantae > Streptophyta > Magnoliopsida > Asterales > Asteraceae > Flaveria > Flaveria trinervia. The sequence continues at coordinate 31,294,731 of CM046448.1, forward strand.
TATTTTTTTAGAGAGGAAAAACATAAAAATTAAAACTTGAAAAAGAACTGGTGACAAAAATCACGGACGTTTCTTTACGCTCTAGAATATTCCTAATCTAGTTTGAATTTAGGTGAAACATTTAATTTTTATCACTAAACAACCGAACCAAATGGTTGCATGAGCCCCTGGTAACTGGTATGTAGAAGGTACACACCAACAACTACTGATAGATAGATGCTACACTCAAATCACCCTCAATAATGTCACCATAATTGTGGTTCTCTTCCTATAGCTACCATCTTTACTATTCTTCATCATTGCTTCTTTTACTTAACAATATTTAGAATTATTATTATTACTATTAAGTATCATTATTATTGTTTAAACATAACTTTTGATAAACGTATTACAAATATTATCTTTGTTGAAAGAGTCACTCACCTCCTAATACATTAGTCAATTTTATCTTTATACTTTTGCACGCAACAAGAGTATGTTTAACCAACAATTGCTATAACTAAAATTGGAGTTAAAAAAATGTAATCACCAAGTATATTCATTAAAGTCTTGCTAATCTCATGTGCAAATATTAATTGATATAAATAAAAATTTTATAAATTTTGTTTCCTGTTTCATGAACACAATGAGCAGTTATACAAAAAGTTGTGACGAGGATCACCCAATTTGCATCATGCAATAAATACTTTTTTGATGATCCAACTTTTTAATATAAAAATTTCAGTTCTAGTCCAAGACACTAGCACATGCACTTCACTTCACTTCTTATGCACCAACCGAATATTATTATTATAATATTCATATATTATTAATTAATTAATTAATATCTATTCTGCAATAAAGTTGAAGTTGTTAACATCAGTTCTAGATGACATGACCATACCATCAACTGTAGATGCATATGCAATGTGTGGGGTTGTTCGCACTTATAACCATTTAATTATAACATCCAAACACTCGTATCAATAATGTTATTTGTTTTTTTATATTACAGTTAACTACTTACCTTTGGTTTGTTCTAAGTTAATTACAGTAAACTGTCATTGTATATGGTATTTTTATTAATTGTTCACGTTAAATAGTAAAGAATTGCCCTTAATACCCAACCTCGCTAAAAAATTAATAGCAAACACTCAAAAGTTTTTATTTTTACTCACTAATATGTTAGTTTGTTGAATCCCTAAAAATGTATGTAATTAAATTTTTTAAGAGTTACCATTTTGTTTTTAGCTAATGCCATCACTCATCTTGAAACTTATCACATCCACACACATTAAAAGTAGGATCCAAACACATTAGAATTTAGGATCCAAACACATTAACATGCCATTTTTCCATCATGTTAATGCATTTAAAACACTTTAATTATACCAAAAGCAAACATTTTTTGTTACCTAATATTTCTCCGACTGAAACAATATAGAAATTAACCCAAGATGTCACCTAACTAAAGCGTACATCTCTGTTAAATTTGTTGTTAGATACTTCTATTTTAATCATTAAGTTGCTCATCGTTAAAATGTAATTCTCATCTCAGTAATCAATTTCTCACTTGAGTACGATTAACTATGTTTTTAATTCATAAAAAATCTCATTTGATTTGTATATTTTCGAATGTTGGTGATCGATTTTTATAAAATTCCATATTAATTCACATTTCATGTATAACAATCCTTTTTATGGGGTGTGTGGATGTGGGCCTAAGCTGTAATAATTAATCTTTTTGTGTGATTTCACTTTTTATTATTTGAAGTCAAGTTAATGGAAAATAACAAAAAGTAAATAATGATTACAAAGTAATTATTGAAACAACTATAGCCCACAATTTTAATGTCATAAAGGAAGATTCTTACATAATAGATAGGGAATAAAATTGCTAATTTGGAGGAAAACTTGCTTTAGTTTTACAAACAAGAAAACAAAACATAAAAAAAGTGTTTTGCCACAACTTTAGAAGGACAAGAGGAAGCGCCATGTCATGATACAACTCTCCATGCATCAAGGTACAAGTCATCACAGCAGCAGCAAAAGAAGTTGTTAATTAAGTAATCCCAGCAACAAAGATGATGCCAGATGCAATCATAACAGAAATTGAGTTGTCACCATCATCAAGTAATATTATATTATATTATATTATATTAATATTAATATAAAACAATAAACAAAAACCAGTTCATGAAATTGTTCAATTGGAGTAGCAGTAATAATTAATAATCTTGAGCTCCCAAATGTTTATCAAATCAGACGACTGAAGTTTGAATCAACAAAGCGAATTAAACCATCCAAATCCAAATATATAGATTCATTGATCAACTTAACATCAAATATCCCAAATCAAACAGATGATGATTTAACTAAACTTTTATACAACCACAAACATGAAACACCATAGTTGCTGTTGATGATGATGATGATGATGATGATGATGATGATGATGAACTTACCTCGATGACACAGGGTTCAAAGCTCTAGCAAACCCATTCATGGCGCCATAGCTCTTGGAGCTAAACCCTAAACACCCCAAAAGACCTTGTTTGTAGGGTAAATACGTCTTCCTCCTGAGCTCCTCCGCCTGTGCTCGATTGGTCGTGTAATGCAGCTCGTGTGCTGAACGCGCCGCCCTCCGTTTTCCGGTCATCCCCACGCCGTTCACCGCCTTCCTCACCACCGGTTTCACCGCCTCTCCATCGCCGCCGCCGCTCGTAAGCGGGGTTTGCTGCTCTTCACGGCGGTTGCTTCCGACGACTTCTTTTCCTTTGAAGAAGGTGAAAACGACAACGAACTCCAGAACTTGTGATTGCTGGTGCTTGTACTGCTTCTTCCTTCGCTTTTGCTTCTGTACAGAACTCCTTCAGAAACACCCAACGCCTCGAGCTCCGGCCGACGGACGACGACCGTGATGACCCACACGACGCCGGAGCTTCACCGTCGCCGTCGTCCGCGGCTTTCACCTCACCTTTGGCATCCAATTTCTCCTTCATTTCCGACGGATCTCCACCGTCGGAAAACTCCTCCAGCCACTGAAACGCGTCGTTGGATCTCAACGGCGACATAGATCTAGCTCTCCTCCTCAGCGACTTAGATCTATCCCCTAACGTCGAATCTCGACCTCTTAAAACCCTAACCTCATCGTCACTCCCATCTCGGACGTCGTTTTCGTCGACATCAAGCAACGGAGCGAGCAGCTGCGGGCGTTGCAGGTGCGACGAGAGCTTCATCGGCCGGATCTGGCCGTTGAAGAACAGCTCATCGGCGGAGCTCATGGATCCAGGCGGAGGAGCTCCTACAGCAGCTTCCTTCGCCGTGAACTCGAACTCAAAGCCTCCTGAACATCCTCCTTCTAGAGGAGTGTGGGAGGGTGAGCTGGAGGAGTCGATGTAGGAAGAAGAAGAAGAATGGAGCATGAAGTGGATGGGGCTCGCGGAGCACTGTAGAAGAAGCCACCGCCACCACCACCACCGCCGCCGCCGCCGGCGTAGGAGGGAGGGCCGCGGCCGGGGCTGGAGGGAGCGCTGACGAAGGGGTGGAGCATGCGCTGTCGAAGTCGTCGGAGAAGGGGGGGAGATCGGCGGCATTGGTGGCCGGAGTTGCAGCAGGGTCGTCTTCCTCCATTGACTTCCAGAAGAGAGAAGAGAGTGTGTGGGCGGGTGTGTGATGGGAAAGCCTTGAGAGAGGGGGTGGGGGTGGTGTTAATGATAATAATAGTATTAATAATATTAATATTTATTACTAATATTAATATTAATGTTACAGTGGACGACTGTTGAGTTCTGTTTCTTCGAGGTAAATGTCATCCACACTCTTTCTTAATTCCTCCAATATATTCCCACTTTTGTTCATCTTCGCCTTATCAGATTTTTTTTTTTTTTATTTTATTAAAAAATGGTTTTTTAGGGAGTAAATTACTACATTTTACAAAAATTACGAGTTCAATCCAATAGGTCATTTATTACGTTGACGGTCCAATAGTTTCAAGTTTTGTTTCAATTTCACTCAAATCATTAACACTGTTATAATATTTCCGTTAAGTTAGTGTAAATTTACAATATTAACCTTATGATTAAATATAAAATTAAAAAAAATTATCAAATACTATCATCTTCATCATCTAAACCTAAATCAAATCCCATCCACCACCACCACAATTATCATTCATAACAAGTCCAACACCATCCACCACCACCACCATTATCATACCCAACAACATCCCCGTCATCATGGTTCAAGACCCCCCCACCCCCAACCTATCTCTTTCTCTCTCTCTCTTTTTCTCTCTCTCTCCTTATCTCTCTCTCTCTCTCTCTCTCTCTCTCTCTCTATATATATATATATATATATATATATATATTGTCTAGAAATCAAGAACCATTGGCCGCCACCCCAAACCCTAGGCTACCTCCGACCACCATCGCCATCTCCACCTCCAAGCCACTCCGACTGCCACCTTGTGCCGCCACTCAAGCCTCCACCCCTTCTTTCTCTCTCTACCACTAGGTCAGCAGATCCCCCCTCCACCACTCTATCTAGCAACACCACCACTAGATCAACCCTATCACCGACGGTTTTAGATGATCAATGGGCGGATTTGGTGGTGGTTGCGCGGTTTTTGATGGTGGTGGTGAGAGATGGTTGTAGTTGTGGTCACCCGAGGTGACGATGGTCTAGGGGTGTCGGATTTAGCGGTGCTCGGTGGGTTATAAGTGGTGACAGTGCACGATGGCGGTGGATGTAATCATCAGAGTAACGATAGTCTAGGGGTGCTCATTTGTGTGTGAGAGAGAAAGAGAGAGGAGAAAGAAGATAGAATAGGAAAATGGGTTGGGTGGGGATGGGGATGGGGATGGATTTTTAATAAATTCAGAGAAAAAAATGTTTTTTACATTATTTAACAGAATAAACACTAACGGTGTTAACACCTTTGGTGAAACTGAAACAAACATTAAAACTATTGAACCGTCAACGTAATAAATAAACTATTGGATTGAACTTGTGATTTTCCTCCAATATATTCCTGCTTTTGTTCATCTTCACCTTATTAGATTTTTTATTTTATGTTTTTATTTTATTTTATTAAAAATGGTTTTTTTGTTATAAACGTTCTTTTTTCTTTACCTTTTTTTCAGCTCAAACAACGTGGTTGATTTAATCGAAGTCATGAGACTGACTCATATGACATGTAAAGAAAAGAATATTGTCAAGTCATCAAGCAAGTAAAAAAAATAAAACTTGGTGGACATTATTTCCAACAACAAAACGATGAAGAAACAATAAAAGATGAGAGAAGAAAATTATTCGAATAAAAATGTTAGAAACAAAACTAAAAAATTGTGAAACGTCAATGGCCATAATGGTAGAATAACAAGAGGCTATCGGAGAAAACAAATTGATCTAGATATGAACAAGTTTATAGAAGCGCATCATAGTATCCTTGAACCATTCTTGCAAATCATTCTTTCAACGTAGATAAGACAGCATCGCATGGGCAACCCAATGTGGTCTCAACTAAGCAAGGGCTTAGGGCCCCCGGTTTTCAAAAATAAAAAAGATTTTATATAAAGCATTAGAGGTATTGATCTAGTCTAAATAACCTAGCAATGAACACACGATTGATCAAGGTTGGAAACGACAACTAGGGTTTTCCAAGAAACCAGGTGATTATGATAACATAACAAGAAGTGAGCCTTCAATCATTCCTGTTAAATAGTGTAAAAATGAATATGAGAAGAAATGTTTCATTAATATCGACACATGAGATCATGGGTGCAGGTTTTTAAAGTCACTCTAAAAATGACAAAAATGTCAGAGTTAGGGAATTGCACAATTTCAAATAAAGATTTCACAAACAACATGGTTAACTTGATTGCAGTTATAACACTAACTCAGCCGAAACGTAAAGGAAAGAATGTTGCCAAGTCATCAAGCAAATAAAAAAAGAAAGTTTAGTGGACATTGTTTCCAACAAGAAAACGATGAAGAATCAATAAAAAGAAAGAGAATAAAATTACTTGATGAAAATGTTAGAAAAATAGAAAATGATGAAATTTCATGGCCGAAACAATAAGAAGCAATTTAGAAAAACAAATGGATATGGACATGAACAAGTTTATAGAAGCGTATCATGGCATCCCTAAACCATTCTTGCAAATCTTCCTTTTAACGTAAACATTACATGGCGTCGTAGTATGGTCTCACTATGCAAGGGCTTAGAGCCCTTGATTTTAAAAAAACAAAAAAGAAATAAAGATTCAATATAGAGCATTAGAGGCAATGATGTGGTCTAAATAACTTAGCAACGAACCCCCGATTAATAAAGGTTGGAAACGATAATTAGGGTTTTCCAAGAAGTCGCTTGATGATGGTAACATAACAAGGAGTGAGCCTTTCATCAATCTAGTTGAATGGTTTAATTGGTTTGCCCTCATTCAATATCCAATTTGCTACTTAGATCCTCTATTGATTTGTCTTCATCTGGTTCAACAATTGATATAGTTATCAAGCTTATTCAATCGATAATTTGGTACAATTGTAATTTTGAACCTTGTTAACTTGTTTGTTTATTCACTTGTTTGTTAGTTAAGGCCCGAATATGCATTTGTTAACTTATTTGAATCAACATTGGGTGTAAATTAATTTCAATTTTAAGTTTCAATTTGACTGTTAGTTTGAAACTTTAGACATATGTGACTGTTAATTTGAATCTACATTTGTTCAATTTGAATCTAGATTTGTTTAAGTTTGATTGTTTCTTTAACGCACTTGTTCGATGATGAATTTGGATTAGTTAGTTTGATTGTTTCATCTTTGACTAGATTGATTGGTGACATCCATCAATTTTTTACTATAACTTTAAAGGTTTGAATACTTAAACTGTTTAACAGATTTTTTTTATAAATATATAATTTTGACCGGATAGTTTTGGATCCATTGTTTAGTCTTTTTAGTGATGACTTTACTCTTTAGTTTTTGACTCCACTGTTTCGTCATTTTGTGTTTAATTTTTTGTTATAATACTTTATTGTAGTCAACTTGAGTCTTTGTCTAATGGATTATGTGCTTTTAAAAAAGGAAAAGAAAATAACAGAAGTTTTTACTAAACCACTAAAATGACCATTTTTAACTTTTTACCTTTTTTTTCTTTTTTTGGAATGGCAACTTTTATTCAAATTCACAAATGTCCAGCAAGGTGCTAAGCCATAATATCCAATGTTTTTGGAACTGGATCGCACATCAAGTCGGACGTCTTACTGGTTTGATGGTCGGATCGGATTTAAGAACATGATGAAATCGTAATTTTATATATATATATATATATATATATATATAATATATATATATATGTATTTTATAGTTATTTTTTTCCAATGTTTTCGGAACCAAACCGAATTGTCGTTTTCCTCTCTGTGGTTTGATCATATTTGTCATTTTCATCCAAAAAGGTTTTTACTTATATTTTCCTCCCCTAGGTTTGAGTTGTCAGTTTTATCCAAAAACATAAATTCCGTGGTAAAAAATTTTAGTAGCAACACGTAAACATAAATTATGATTTCGTTTTTATATAAAAATTTACGTGAGTATCCTTTAATGATGAATATTTAACATTTTAAAACAATGAAACTAATATTTTTGGATGAAAATGATAATGTTTCCTAAACTTTGAGAAGACAAATGCAAACAAAAATTATTTTTAGATGAGAATGACAAATATGACCAAACCAAAGAAAGAAAAATGACAATTCACTCTAAAACTTAACTATATTTGTATATCCAACACACTAATTTATGGTTCAACACCCCATAACAGACCAAACAGGCCAGTTGACCAATCCCCGGTTGGACCGGCCGATCCGATCCGGTCGTAAGAAGATCGATATATCACCAACGTTACAAACATAACATTGTGGAAGTACATTCAATAGACTCAAAAGTGAAAATACACCCCTGAGAATACAAACAAGTGAACAAAGTGACTTAGAGATGGAGTTGAGAATTGCCCGTTTTCATCCTCAAGCCAAATCCATTTTGTCCTCCTCTTCTCTGATCATCACGGTAGATAACATACAACCCCCCGAGTTCTTACTATTCTGTACCTATGGCCTAGGGGTTGTTGTGACCAAAGCCAAGAGCTCATGATCCTGTTTTATGTTGACAACAATCTTTTTTCCATCGAGCAAGACTTGTTCTCTTCTATACTAAATAACCTTTAATGGCTGCTCACTTATCCATGCATCTATTCAAAAACGAATACTCTCTATACTGTCCAGCCCCAAGAACCCCTTTACTCACTGACCTTAAAATTGACCAACAGTATAAAACTTTATAACATACCGGAAGCGTTTGGTAATTAAATATTTCAAACCCAAATATTAAAATGTAAAATGCACACAACACGCACCCAAACCAATATTTGTAAATATGCAATAAAACCAAATGTGAACCAATAAGTGTTTAAAAGCATGCTCGACTCGTGAGTGCTCCCAAAGATGGTTGCTAGTAACGACCTGAGAAAAATATACTAAAATGTCAACACGACGGTTATTGAGTTCAAGAGTTTGTAAGTCATCATAAGTAATAGCTTTGTAAAATATTAACAAGTGTATTGATATAGATAGCTAGGTTAATTTCATAAGTAATAACCCTGATGATTTTGTGATCATTTGTTTGCCTTCGGCCATGACAAATCAAGTCGTGACACTGTTAGTCGTTTAGGACAATATTGCACCCACTTGATTTTCAGTCGTACGAGTGGAGCTTGTCAGATCTAGTAGTATCACCCAATATTTCCTGCTAATTTTCTTAATTAGTGATCCAAAAGTGTAAGGACTTTCAATGGTATATCACACTATGTTATACTATACACACGTTATAATAATAAAGCATTTTAAAATATAAATATGTTCTCCTCAAAAAATAGTGTGAATAAAAGTGGGGCATTGAACTCATATGGTGCCCAAATGAACAATAATAGAGAAGCTAGCGATGAGTGTAAAGAGAAACCGTCAAATGTTACCTAGAACACATGAGTACATAAGTACATATTACCAGAAAGTGTAACAACCCTATGTACTTAATAAACACGTTAACCAAGGGTTTTGGAAAACAAAGAGACATTTGACCTAGTTAATTCGTTTGACCCATTGGTGACATGTTAATTGATATATTGTTTGATCAAGTATAGCAACTCATTACCCATGATTATCATATAAGTTATTCACGTATGTCACGTTATGAATTTTAAGTTCTATCAACATCATCATACCTATGTAGATTATCATACAACACATAAGAATCACAACCAATCATCATTCTTAAAATAATTATAATTAAATCTCAATTAACAAATCATACATTGAGTTTAATCACAGACAACATGCCATGTAAAGCCACTCATGACTTCATATCCTAAACCTTACCAATCCTACTAAGTAGGGCCTCAGATTCACACGTGTGTATGATGTTCATTATCACATTCTCAACATGATTCATACCAATTAGCATACATACCATGGCCTACTATAATCCCCAAACATGATTCCATAATATATAATATAACTTATTACTTGCCCAATATTTCCTAAAACCTAAATTTCTCAATAATCCATCAAGTATCCACATGACCCAATTAATACATTCTAATGCATTAAACATTATCAACAAGCATTCTAGCATGATCTTAACATCATATACATACCCAATTCACAATATCCAATGATTCACATCAATAAAGTTTCTCTTTCGGGAAAGTACACCCAAAAACCAATCTATCATCCAATTCAATCATGAATTCATTAATTTTATGCATTATCTAGTTCATCTAAACATGATAAACATCAACAATTTATCAAAATTCTTAATTCTCATGAATAAAAGTTTCTACTTTATAGTAAGGTATGAACAACACGTTAATTCCATGAAATTCTTGCATACCTATATAACATCATATCATCATCAAACCATGCCAATTTCGCCTTCATCAATGTTAATTGAACTAGGGTTGTTCTTGAATCAAAACTATGAAAACTAGTCAAAATGTTATCTTTAATCGCGTAAGGATCAAGATTGACACTTGCTAACACATCGAATGATCAAAGCTAAGCCAAAGTCAATTGGATTGAGTTTTTCTTGGATCAAAATCATGAAGGGGGATGGGGAAAGGGGTTTCGGCCGATTAGAGGGTAACGGCGAGGGGAAGCTAGGATTTTAATTTTATTAATATTTAAGTTTTAGTAACATTCCCCAAATAACTCTCCTTGTTTAAATTTATAAAACTTAATCTTTTTAACACTTTTTAAATAAATTTAACTATAAAACACAAGTAAAATTAAGCAATAATAATAATCATATATTTTTAACTAGCATCAAAAGACATGAATCAATATCACACATTGTCATCTTATAAACTAAAATTCATAAATAATATTTAAATTTTTGAATCACATAACCACATAACAATAATCAAAATTATTAATTAAGTTATTATTTATTAATCACACTTAATTATTATTAGGTCACCAACGGTTAACAACAACTAATGTGTACTCACAATACATGTATGCAAGACCTATCGATTCTAACGGAGTATTGGTAATGGAAAATTACCGGATGACACATAATACATGAGTGCTCGACTCCTAAACACAAGTGTTCAAACCCAAAACACGAGCACCCAAAGTCACAAAAATGAGCTCCCCACATGCACAAACACGATCATTTAATTTCTCAAACATGAGTGTCCAACCTCATACACACCGGTAGAAACCCTTAGAAAGTTTTCTTTATAACAAACCCCTTTCGGTCTTCCTTTTTTCCCTCCCAACCCTAATATGAACATCTCCCTTTCAACCTCCACACTCCTTTACAATAAATTAGTTTATTATGGCTTTTGTTAATTATTCTGTTTCTTTGAATGCTATTTTATTTTTATAATATGATAATTCTAAAAATATATAATGGGGAATAATACTATTCTACTTGTAAAACACCATGATAAGTTAACAAGTAATTAACCAAATACATAAAAAATAATAACAAAATAACATAAAATGATATAATATATAAAACAAAATGATAAAATGTCTTATTGTGTTATTTATCATCATTGTGTTATATTAAATATAATAAGATTTGATTTAAAACATAAAACACAATAATAAATACATATAACAAATGATAAAAAAATATTTGACACAAATTTAATTGATATTTGACACAATGACCTCACGTATTAGATATAATGATCTAACGTATTTGACAAAATGACAAAATATACTTGTATTTAAAACAATAAAAGGACAAATGTTAAACTTGAAATTTTATTAAGCTTTTTAGATTATATATCTTTTAATTATTATAACTCTACCCTAATATATTAAATAATTACAATGACAGTAGTTTTGAAATAAAACTATTATGAAGTTATCCTTATTTGAAGTGACTTTAACCATACAACATGTTAAATCTAATTATCTCGCTTCTAAGCTAATTTTTAAGATTTTAACTTTATGACTCATTATTGGTAATTTATAATGAAAGCATCCATTACTTTTAGAATATAGTAGAACTCTTTGATGCTTAGTGTTTTAATGTGTGGAGCCCCACATAGCATTTAGATTTAATTGTAATTTACTTCTTGTAGGGATGTCGCTCCTCATTTTGAGGAATCAAAAGGTGTGCTGTGGCACCGATATCAGTATTACATTACTTTAATTATATAGTTCTTTTATACAAGTGTAGTATTTCTTATATGAAATTTGTGTTCAAAGTAATTGATTCGCGAACATGATGAAATTCAATAAACTAGGTTTTTTAACGTGCATAGCACAAGGTATTTTATCATGATCTCAAATATCTAATTAAACACATATATAGTTACATGTCGCAACAACTCCAACTCCAACAATCAACTCTAACATATCAAGAAAGACTCAAAACTAGGTTTTTTTACATTTTGCCCTTGAACGTAGCAGCAACTGTAACATCATCGTAAAACTGTAATGCGTAGCTGCGTGCTTTGTCATAAAGTAAGTGCCATCGAACCATAAAACCCCAAAAGTGCACATAAAAGTCACACTCAATCATAATACGATAACAACAATAACTTGAATTTAAATACAACTTTTTTTATTAAAAAAACTTAAAAGGTTAAATTGAAATACAAAAAGTCAGTCGCCTATTTTTTTTTAATTTTTTTAAGTAGTCAATAAATTAGAAAAAGATATTGGGCATATTATAAAATATGTTTTTATATGGGTGTAGTTAACCTTATCCTTAAATGTTTGAGCTTCTACAAACACTTAATTGAAGGAATAATATGATACACTATCCTATGCCGAAAAAGATGGCACATTCCTCTTGCTTTCACTAGTTGTAATTTTTAATTGATATAATTATAATTTGAATTTTATTTGACATGTTTGCTTAGTAGAATTTAAGAAAATTAAAATATAAATTCCAAACATTATAAGTCAGATTGAATAATAAACAGAATCAACATATGAAGAAATATAACCAAAGAATTAAAATAATTGAACACTCGTCATCGTCTCATTTACCACCCACCACGTTGTCTTTCCCACCTGATGTGGAGATGGCAAGGCGGCCCTGAAGTGGCAGCAATGCAAGGGTGGTGAGTGGAGTGGTGACTTGTGAGTGTTGGTATGGATGATCGATTGTAATTAACTAATAGTTATTTTCTCACACAAATATATATCATCAATTTTATATCTTTTAATAGATCCCAACTTTTTCAAATTTCAATTTTTTCTTCCAAAAATATTAATTCCTAATCTAATACTTCTACATATCACTTTCTTTAATGAATTTCAACTAGGGTGTTCGATCCCACGCTTTGTGCGATTGTTTCTTTCTTGTTGACGCAGCCTGTCTTTTGCTTCTCAATGGAAGCAATTTGTTTACACGTATCGTAACTTGCTTCAAAAGCCGTTGTCATATATGTATCGTGATGCTCTGTTATTTACGGGAGTAAATATGTTTTTTAGTATGTAAAGAGCATGTCTTTAGCATCAAAAGCTGTTGCCATATTATGTACCGATTCATCATTTTGTAGACACTTCAAGTGTTTAAACATCTATCTTTAAATTTACTTAAAAACTACCCAAATTCCCTTCTGCTTTCATTAGTCACATTTACATTTTAAGATTAGGCATAGGGAATGCTTGAATATTTCAAACTATGCCTTTAATACCAATTTGTAACATTCATTCTCTAAAGTCCTCATAGTTAGGATTACACGTCATAGCATAATCTAAAACAAAGATCATTAAGATTACAATGTAAAAAAATTAAAATGTTCAACAGCAATCATAAGGACAATCATTTTTCTATTACTAAATGTAATCATTGTCTTGTAAACATAACAACAGCTTTGAAATGGGATGACATTTGCCATTCATACCCTAACACAACTCATCTTTGATTTACTTTTACTTGACATGTGTATTAAAAAGTCAGTGTTGTTGCTGAATCATACTATTATTTTAACTTAAACTAGATATTCATATGTTACATAAGTAGTGATAACAATGAGACCATAATTTCAGTGACATAATAGTGAAATAGTAACACTCACTGATATATCATACATATATCAAAATGTAACGAGACGAATAATCATCCATGTTAGATGCTTGTGTTGAAACTCGACATAAACACTTTGACTAAATATGATCCTTATATAAATTTTAAATGTTAATTTTGGAGGGAATAAAACGGGAGAAATAAACCAACAAAAAGATTCAATTAATTACAGATTATACGGTATTTATACCCACCTAATTAATATGTTAAAAACAATTATGACTGTTAGCATTAGGCATAACTCTCATGTCTATCGGTGTGACTTTGATATCGGTACGTCATACACCCATAAGACCTTATTCACATACAATCAAGTGTCACACATAAATACATAATGTAAGTTTCCATTTAACTTGCTAACAACTTACACAAGTAAAAAAAACTCCAGTGATATGTTTACACAAAATAAAAATCTAGTAACCATGCTTGCACGAGGTAGGTTATCCAATGCTTGCACATAGCAAGACTTTAGTAACCATGCTTGCATGAGGCAAAGCAATCCAATGCTTTTATGTGGTAAGATGTAGTTATATTCTTACGTGAGACAAGACGTTAACGACCACGCTTGCATGAGACAAAGAAATCCAATGACTTCTTGCACAAGATAAGACTCCATTGACCATGTTTGCACAAAGCAAAATAATTTAGTGATGTGCTTGCATGAGGCATGACTCTTATGACAGGTAGTACATACTAGTATCCTACATAACATATTCATACTTATATAACAATGAATGAACTTGTACTAGACTCATAACACTTGACGCGTTAACATTGAGTAATCACTAATATTCTATTATCATTTACATACTTAGACCTTTGAATTACTTTAGTAGTGTTCATTATTATTTATCAGTGAGCGTAGCTTTGAAGAAACATAGTCTAAGCCGTTTTAAATCATTTTTTAAGTGTTGGGACATGCGGAGATTCATTGACCATATATAGAGGCTTTAACTCGTTTGCGCAGGCTTTGATGATCAACAAAAAGATTAAGTATATTCTGGTGCAAAAGGTCTAGTTACTTAGGTACAGTGATTAGTTATGGAGGCATTATGACAGTCTGTGCATTGGCTAGTATCATAGGTTGCGAAGGGCTCACTTGTGGAGGTTATAATACTTATGGAGGGTGACTGCATTTGTAAAATGTTAAGTATAACCAATTACAAGGTTTAGTTACGGAGGTTAAAAAGCTTTGTTGCAGAGGTTTTATGTGCTTATGAAAGCTAGCTTAATTCTGTTCTAGCAAATGTAGCCGGTTGCGAGGTAGGAGTTTAGTTATAGAGTCACACTTTATCTCTATATTGGATAAGGTTATTTCCATTCTTATAAAGGCAGAAGATCAAGTGCAAAGGTGTAACAACACTTACGAAGGAAACTACATTACTTATGGAGGCATAAAGGCCTCCTACTTTATATAGTGAACATTTTATATCTTTGATCATGAACATTGAACTCTTTGAATCACAAACACATTTTCCTAGGGTTTCATACATGACAGTGACATGCATACACAAGATATGCCATAAAATAAACCCTAATTGTATCGTAATTCAACTAAGCAACTTTATCATACAACATGTCAGTTCTAGAAACGTACATAAGCATGTCGAGTATGTACATCATTGTAGACTGCAAAACTCTATACAAATCCTACATTTGTTGTGGATAGAAGAGATGTTACACCCTATACATTGGTCGTCGATAGGAGAGATGTTACATTCATGAGAGTCCATAGTTAAGTATGCTCAAGTGGTAGTAACTTGAGGATCAGTCCTCCACCCGCCGAGGGAAGTTTTTACTCGAGCAACCAAAAGCAAATATGTGAGCTTTTTATGAGCAAAGCGAATAATATTAGTGGTTTAAGAGGCCAAATATAACAAATGGTATCAAAGTCACTCGAGATGGTGTGGAAAACCTTATCGGCGATAGTGAATGGTGTTTACAAAAACACATTAGGCAAATCTCACATCCATGAATAGGATGGTGGTGCAAACCTCATTAGGGACGATGAGTCCAAGGGGTGATTATAACATCATAGGCAAGTTCTGCATCAACCATGGACAGGAGAAATGTTGAGTTCATAATATCACCAACACGCTTTGGGCGCATTAACTATGGATGAAATGAGAACTTTAGAGTTAAGTGTGCTTGGGTGGATGCAATCTAGGGATGGGTGACCTCAGTGGAAAGTCTTCACCCTAATAAATAAAAGCAAACCCGTGAGCTCCGAATAGACAAAACAAACAATATTTATGGTATGAGGAGACGAATGTTACAAAGATAGTAAGAAAACATAGAACAAATAGAAATCTAGAACCCACCTTTGAAGATCTATGAAGAACCCTAGTACTTGAGTCTCTTGTAAGCATGAATCCTACTTAGATCTATAGTTATTTAAATTAAACGAGGTATAAAAAGCTTACGTTTTCTTAGTCTTGAAACTCTCTCGCACACACTCTCTCTATCTCTTTCTTTCTAACCTCGTTTTCTCTCTGCAGTCGTCCTCTCTCTCTCTGTCCCTCCTCCCTCTCCTTCTCTCCTTCTCTCTCTCCTCTCTCTCTCTCTCTCCTCTCTCTCTCTCTCCTCTCTCTCTCTCTCTCTCTCTCTCTCTCTCTCTCTCTCTCTCTCTCATCTCTCTCTCTCTCTCTCTCTCTTCTCTCTCTCTCTTCTCTCTCTCTCTCTCTTCTCTCTTCTCTCTCTCTCTCTCTCTCTCCTCCTCTTCTCTCTCTCTCTCCTCTCTCTCTGGAAAGCATGAGTAGCAAGTAAGGAAGGGAAGCGGCTAAGGCTCCTAAAATAGAAAAAAAGATGTAGGGTTGTCACAAACACCCCTTTAGTATTTTAACTTAGGTACTTTAACACCTTGAACTCAAAATTTTAATTTATTTTCGGTACAATTGGGGTGTTACATTAAGAATAATGCTAATGACATCCTTGGATCCATTTTCTTTCCAAAAATTGATCGTTCATCAACAATGGTGTTAATGGCTTGCATGTATTTGTAGTTAATTTGGAGCTTGGAGCACTACTTTAATTGATGTTGAAGTGTATCATGTGTCCTCTCGAAGGAGAGGCATAGGAGAGGCACATGAGTTGAAAAGAACATTGAAGCTTCAAATGATAATGAAGCATTTGTGATGAGAGAGAACGATTGGTGAAAGGCTTCAACAATTGCTTGACGGTCTTGACGAAAGGAAGAAATGTGTCGTGTTGTGTTGGTTTCCATGGCAACTAACTCGAAAAACTTTTAGGGTTTAAAAAGGTAAAAATAAAACCAGAATGCTGACCTATGTTAAGAAATGTAAAAACATAATTTCATTGATTAGTCGATATGTACTTCATAGAGAAGGTACAAGCAACAATTCCTAATGCGTAGATAAACAACAATATCTACAACAAACAAAGCTTTGGATAAGAATAGATAGACTAGTAGGAGTTATAATCTTTTGTGTTTTGAATATTTCTTGTATTATTCTTGATTAATATGTGAAACCCAACAAGTGGAACATGTTTAAGCGGGAGGTAACTTGGGATAGAGATTTTGCAACAATTTGATTGAGAGAAGCTCATGAATGCGAAAGCGACAGAGGAGCTCATGAATGTGATGTGGGTTGTCGGTAAACCGAGTAATACACCATTAGAGAAACGTTGTTGGGTTTTATTATTTTAACTAGAAACAACATCATAGTTATTTTACACAAAGCTGCTTTACATCCTAAATATTTTAGAAAATAAAAAACCATAAAAAAAAATTCAACTTCACAAATCAAAAAACCAATGTGCAACTTGTACGATTAACTCCAGAAAATATAAACTATCAAATACTTCATGTTACGTAACTTGTGGAATCGATCATGTGCGACATAAATTGCGTTCTAAGTAGTTTTTCTCCTCCTCTCACTCGGTGTCACATGGTGGATGCGGGGTTGCCTTTTACCAGACCGCTTCAGAAGTGATCATGTTGTACTATATGCATTGCAACTTGTACCAAGGAAGCAAACCATCAACCTTTCAGAAGGTGGGTTCACATCACACTGGATATTTCCCCATCTGAAGTTGATGTCATATGACAAAAGAACAGGTGGATATGCAAATATAATGTTTGAATGATTGGCAACAAAGTAGCAGTTTAGAGGTACCGTCGATACTTAATAAAAACAGTGTTTTTAGCGTGACAAAAGATCAATTACCATTTCATCAATTAGTACAGTTAAGATACCCGTTTCAATCACCACGCCTTCTTCTAAAGCCTCCGCTTTAAAATCCAGCCATTTACCATTTTGGCTACTCATGTCCTTGTCCACCACCTCATCCACCATCAGTTCTTCCATGCTCGTCCAACCACGGATTTCTTTTTGTACTTCACCTGCCAACAACGCCTTCTTTTGGAATAACGTTGACCATTTTGCCCATTCTTCATAGCTTCCACTCAAGGCACGTACACAGGCGCCTTCCAAAAAGATAGACACACAGTCAAACAATGCCTTCCTTTGTGGTTTTAAGGACGGGTCCATGTTTCTCTTCTGATTCTCCAGCTGGTTAAAAAGATTGTCGGTTATGACCTTTTGGGCTGGGTCAAATGCAAAATCCTCTAGTGCCAACTCTGCATGGTTAAGTACTTCTCTGATGTATTGCAGCTCCCGTTGTGATGACCATTTTGCCTGGGATGTGAATTCAAAAATGGTGGTGGGAAAAGATGTGGCGGAATCTTGCAATTCTATCTCCTCCGCCAATTGGTCCATGTTTATTACAGATATAAACTGCTTGTTCCCTGAAAAAAGGCACTCAGAACGTTATGTAATTGTCAATTGCTATAAAATCATAGAGATGCCTCAAACTTTATTCCAAGTCTGGATTTAGTAAATATACAAAATGAATCTAAGGTTCAGCATCTCCTAACATGACACAGTTTGACTGTCATTACAGGTGGCAATCCATCTATTTTACCTATAAATGGGTCATAATGGAACTTTGGATAATGTTTGATCTTTTACAAGTCAAATGATTATGATAAAGGAGTTAACTAAAAACAAAACATGTCAACAAGTCAAAGTGCTAATAGAAGTGTATTCACTAAAATGAAAACCTCATCATCACTTGATAAAAAAAATGTCACTATATTGTGATAATATAGTTTCTATACATATAATTTTTTAATTCAAAAAAAGTTGGATTAAGAGGGTGCTTGGCAGATTCTTAAAAAAACTTCTGCATTAAGCAATAGCCATCTCCAACGTGCTGTAACATATTACATTTTTCTAACCCACACTAAAGAGCAACTGATTCTGACCAAACCATCTGACCTACACTAATACAAGCTTTCCTGTGCACATAAAACAAGACCTGAAGAAAAGGTGGGTGAGTATGGTTACCGTTGCTGGTTAAAGTGGTTGTGCTGTTCGATGTGATGCAACTATCATCCGTTAAAGACGGTTCACAACTTGGACTGGTGCAAGGATGTTTAATAACACTTTCATCATTTTCACTGTTACTATCACATTCTGTCACTTCAACCCCCTGAAAATAGAGTAAGGTCAAACTATAGATTTAAGTGTTTACATACAGGGTTTTCAGAATTTCAGCCAACTAAAATGATAAATAACTTGAGTAAAAGCTTGAGGTATGATGACATAAGTATGTAAAAAAAATTAAAGCGGTAACTTATAACTGAAAACCAACAGTATACATGTCACGATCATAGTAAAACAACTACCTTTTTTCAGACCAGTGAATTGAGAGTATTATATATTAGTGTGCAAGAAATTCACACACTCATGAAGCATGACATCATTATTTATTATTTTTACTGCAGTCTGAACCTTGTGTGTTCAATTGTGAGCAAGAGAACCATCAACATGAACTGTGTAGGGTGTATACTATGAGGTTGAGAATTAATACCTGCCAATCTGGTTTAGCTTTTTCCGGTATCTGATCACCTGAGATATCAGAATCATGTGAAATGACACTCTTGTCCTTATGCATACTTGAAACTCCTTTAGCACTATCACATGGGATGTCTCAACTAAAGAAGATAATTCTTTCAGTTTCTGTTCTAGTAAAACACTTAGAGCATCACTATCAATCACAGGTGTCCAAAAGATGGCAACTCTGAAGTTCAGTATTAAGTTGATCATCAAACTTAAGACACAAACCTCGATCTTTCACTCCTGATTGACCAGTCAACTCTGACTCAGACACTGGCTTCTTAATAGGTGAAGTAAATGTAAACGATACACATCCATACCATTTTCCTATCAACAGACTCCAAATTTGATGATCCATCTATAGTTATATTACATTTTACAGACCTTTCTTTCTCCTTGATCAGTACATTGCTAGTAGTTGTTCCATCAGATATAAATCCCTGTCAGTTGGTCTTTTCTTACCAGAACAATTCTTCGTTGTTGACAACAATTCCTTTCTTCTGGAGCCAACTGCTGAGTTTTCAACCGTCTTCTTTGTGGTCTTAATTCCTTAGAGGAACTATTCGTGGAAGTTGTTTTTCTGTAATGTTGGTAGGGAACTCTAGGTTTTAAATTTGTGCGATCTTTATGAGAAGCACCATTCTGTTTTTGATGTTCTGTGTGAGCACATCATGGGTTTTACCAGTTGTCGATCTACTCTGCACCCCTTTTGTGTTGTTCTTTGTTTTTATCTAACTGGACAGACTTAACACAGTCTTCTTTTTGCTTCATACTACTCCTATTCCTTGAAATGGGTCCCTCTGATTTCTGAATATTTGTTTTCACTGGAGTAGAAGGAGAAACAGATTTATTCTTGTTCTTTAAAAGCACAACTTCAGGCAGACATTGGCGTTTGTCACGAGACTGTGATTTGGAGGAACTGACAGGTGTACTTGCTTTGGATCTTTGTGAAGTTTCATGGATTTTGGATGCTTTTTGTTCAGCTTCCATTTTTTCTTTCAGGTCACGAATTCGGAGGGGGATTGAAGAAGACCTAAAAGATGGTAATCTTCCATTGACACTTGACTGGGGACTCTGGTCAATTATCTTAGAAGCTGCTTCCATAACATAAGCGGCATTTCTTGAAAGGATGAACCCTGGACTCTTAATAGGAGATAACATTTTGTTGTGAGTAATAGGTACAGATTTAGCGGATCTCGGCGGTAATACCTCGGATTGAAATCTCTCAATTGGCCGGTTTTGCAACTTCTGTAATCTATCTTCAACTGGGTTCCTTGAAAAACCATCAAGCTTATTTCGCATACCATAGTCCATATAATGATGCTCAGTTTCGAACTCGGTAGCGATTCTTGGGTGAAAAGAATGTCGAAATGAGTGGGAGTCAATAAATGGAGTAAAACCAGGATCAGAACCATCTAAAGTTGGTAACGAATCTAATCCCATAAGCCTAGCCACCACCCCAGGGGCTTTGCTTCCACCTCCTTCATCATTAATCATTGATGAAGCCCAATCATTTCCACTTGGATGATGCATGCCATCATCTAATTTCATCTACATATACCCAAATCATAGACGTTTCAATTATAATTATACTTTTTCAGAATATCAAACTTCAATTAACAGTAGAAGATACTGCACCTGATGAAGCCTTGATATAGTCAAATTGTCTACATTCTCTTTTCCTTGTTTAGAACTTTCTGCATTGCACCAACCATTAAACATAAGTATTAAGCATGGATAAACCAATGAGCCACAAGAAAGCAACACATTTAGCAATCTTATCATCAAGATGAGAGAAAAAGTAGTGTACCAGGTATATCTGGTTTATTTGGGAAGAGTTTCTTTCGAGATTGGCATTCCAGTCAAACAACTGCAGAAACCCTCCCTTTGAACTTCGCTTGTCGACTTCCATTTCTCATATATGATAAAAAATATTTTTTCCTCCAACAACAAACAGATATCAACAACAACAACCTGCCTGTAATGTAACCATGGCAGTCAAGAACCAATCTGACAATTGAAGTGCAAATGATGAAGAAAATAAATTTCAACAAACAACTAACTACATTACATACAGCTTTGATTTATACACCCCTATCAAAACCCTAATTAGTCTCACAAAGAAAATACTCTCACATAAAGCTAAAAACTATTGCAAGCTAGGAAAACCTGAAGTTTCAGACATTTGCAAGCTATGAACTACCCAAATAAACAACCCCTACCACGGTGAAGTACAGATCCAAATCAAAACAATAACACCACCCCCCTTGTTTCAGATTACAAATTAGTATAATTTATAACTCCTAAAAGCACTAAAACTTGCGAACAGCTACTGCCAGTAATACAATGTAGCTAGATACTGTACCCGCTACAAAGTACAAACACCGCATAGATTTACCATTTCCAAAAAAATCTAGGGTTTGTAACGAGAAATCAAAGACGGGACGGGCATCATCATGAGCTACAGATTCACAGCTCCATATAAAAATCAAACTTAACCTAGACAACAAAGAGAGAAAAGAGAGCTTACAATTGCTTAAACTTACGAAATCAACAACAAGCGAAATGAAGAGATAGTGGTCCGTGAATACAGATCACATCTTGTGTGGTGATGCTTTGAGATGAATCGAAGGCATTGAGGAAGAAGCGTAAGATCAGGGGTCTAGGGTTTTGATTTTGAAAGATTTAAAGGAAAATCTTGAATCACGAGAAGGAGAGAGTGGATGTGTTTTGAAAAAATGAATGTGAGGGAGTTGGAGTTGGGAATGGTGTGAAGACGACATGACATGCCTTCGTCTTTTTGCCGTTGAGAATTTAATCTCTTGCCATTGTTAATGTCCCTAATTATTTTTTAAACACTATTGGAATAACATCTAAATTACCATTTACATTTCAAATAATTTAAATTTTAATCATCATTGAGATATTAGTATAGATTTAAAGGGTGTGTAAACTAGTTTTTTTTACACAGATGTGAATAAGTTCATAGCAATTGTCACAATAGACGTAAACTCACGCATCATACTAGAGATGTTGATAATATTATATAAAAAACGAAACAATGAAATTTTTTTTGATAATCAAGCATTGTAGAAATAAGCATATCGCAGTGGCAATTTGGATTTCATAAAACATTTTATTTTAAAAGCTGCATAATAAAACATAAAATTATAAAAAATTAAAAGTTCATAGTAGTTTCGACAAATTTTAGGCCGGTGCTTCATGAATTTGTACATCGGTACACACGACACTATTTTGGATGAAATTTATACCAAAATGTGTTTTCAAGGACGCATTAAAATGATTGTAGTTTTGTGTTTCACTTGCTTGTAACTCACACTTCATAAAGGTTGCAAATTGGGTTGTTTATTTATTTATTTTTTAATAGCAACAAGCATTAAACAAAAAGGAGGAATCAGTACAACCACAGGCTAAAAACATTAACACCCAAAAAACAAAGAAAATTATCACATGTGGAAATTAAAAGTATACTATTGAATCCAATCCATACATTTTTAAGTGGATCCCTATTTAACCTAAAGAAACTTGATGATCTTGATCTCCTCTAGCAATCTTTATTCTATATCTTCTGGATTGCCTAACTCCAACAAGATCACCGATTGAACCATTCTCCTAAAATAATTTGCTTGAATATGCTTATGCGTCTCTAGTAGATCTCGAGTTGTGAAAGCATACATTGATGGATTTTGCACCTGGTGAAAATCTACTGCCAACTAATTGTTGTAGTGAAGCATGCAACAAGAAGATGATCCACCGACTCAGTGATATTCCCACATAGAGAGATAATTGATTCATTTCTACCATCCATCCAAATATGTTTACTTTCAATGAAAGCCACATGTTCCCTTCGAGAATGGTATCCTAGAACGAGGCATGTTTGAAGTTGTAGACTCATATATTTAACTTTGAGTTCTCCTAGTGGGTTCACTATCCGAGTACAAATGTGGTTAATAAGATACTGATGAAGTTCCTACACTTCATTTGGTAGTAGTGGTTGCTTTTTTTCATTTTAAGGTCTACACCTAGTTCAAACGTTGCATCATATACCTTTGAAAAATTTGTAATTTTTTAGGTTTCTAACTAAAAAATATCAGAAAAGAACATCATTAATGGTCCCAACCCACCTAACTATCAGTCCAAAAACAAATCTATAAACCATTTTTGATTTCCCCTTTATAAGATGAATAATACTAATATTCATACGTGATAGAACCTCTTCCAATCAAGAGATGGTACTCCACACCTAGTTAAGACCAAATCTAACAAGAATATGAGACACCCTCCATGAATTTGAATGATAATCAAGGACCACTTTTCACCATAATTGTTGATCTTTTGTTTTGAAATGCAACCATCACTTTGATAATATCCCTTTGATTTCTTTATAACAAGTACCTGCTCCCAACTAACCTAGTGAAATTTTTCTTTGTCTTCATTCCCATCCCAAATATACTTTCTCCTAAGGTTTTCTAATCTATCAATCACCTTCTTTAGAGATTTTACATGGAAAATAATAGATCGACAATCAATCCAAGTACAAATTTAGAAGAGTAACTCTCCCCCATAATAGACAAAGCCAACACCTTCTAAAGCAATAAGCTTGAATCAAATTTTTCAATCAATGGTCTTTAGTTCTTAGATAAGTTCATATTTGCTTTCACCACCAAACCCAAGACTAAATCTTTTACATTTGAGTTTGGCATCTATTTTTTCCAGTTATGCCCTCTTTCACTTCAAATCCAAATAAAGGTGTTTTTGAATGTTTTAAACCTAGGAATAAGATGGAAACATCTTATCAATCTAGAAAAGTTCTTAAATTCTACTTTAGCCATTTACCCAAAAATTTTATGTCATCTGCGTATGTTAGATTGCATGATAAAGGCTATCATTAGAGGTATGGAAGTCGTGAAAGATACTTATGGACTATGGAGCAAACACTTTTAATGAAGCTAGATAAAATCTACATGGCAATAATGAAAATAAAAGGATAGAATGAACATTAACCAACACTTTGGCATTGGTATTCAATTGTAGGAATTTCATTAACCAACACTGACATCCTCGAAGATTCATGAATACCCTGAATGCAATGTCTCCATTTTAAGGGGGAGTTCATCTGAGAGATGACCAATTGATAAAACCCTAATGGAGGGTGTCAAAAGCCTTCTCAAAATCCAATTTTGAGTAAAAGAGCAATAGTCTTAGACATTTTTTAAACCAAGAAATCATTTCTATTAGTATCAATGACCCATCCATAATGTTGTAGTTAGAAAGAAATATTGATTTAACCTTTGTCACGATTAAGTCAATAATCATTTTGATCCTATTTGCTAGGACCTTAGAAATCACTTTACTTATACATCTGATTGAATTAATGTATATAAAATAATCTAAATGAATTGGATTAGTTAGTTTAAGGACGAGAGCTATAAATAAAGATCCACTATTGATAAACATAAAATCATGTACAAAATTCTTTTAAAACTACTTAATAAACATAAACTTAAAGATATTTGATCACATAACTTTGCCACCCCCTCAATCTTTGTTAGGACCTGGTATTTGAATGATATACCTAGTGATTAGCGTGTAAACCAGATCAAATAGTGCGGAATCCTATTTGATTGGCGATCCAATCAGTGAGAACACACGAAGAATCAATAAAGAATTGAAACTAACGTTAGAAATCGATTGGAAATCGATCTAATGTGTCTATGAACTTGGAGACGAATTGGGAGGCTTCTGGACGGCTAGGGTACGTCTGGAATCGTAGGGAATGAATGCTCTTCGTTTTTCACGAATTAGATTGTATTTATAGGTTAGTATTGTTCATTCGGGCGACTGGACCATAAGCATGGTTCAGTCGTGCGATTGAACCATGCGGTTGATCCATCCGCACGACTGAGTGTTCAGTCGTGCGACTGAGTCAATCTTATGTGTCAATCATACGACTGATCCGGTCTCCTGGTTCAGTCGTGCGACTGAGTCAATCGTATGAAGTTATTCATGCGTGTGGTCCATTCGTATGGGCCATTCGCATGAGAACTTCATTATGTTAAGTTTGAATGTATTAATTAATAAACATTATGTGTAACCATTCACACAACTACTATCCTAATTAACCAATTCAATATCTACTCATAAATGAAATTAGTCATTACAAATCACAAACAATCAATATCATTTCATTAATCATATCAAATTACATCAAAATCAGATAAACAAGATCTATTACATTTCATATCATGATCTAGGGACATACATGTATCAACAAACTCCCCCTTGGACCTAGATCTCTCTAATGTCTTGTTTTTACATCACCTCCGCATATTTCTTGTACTTGTTCTCTTTTGTGACTCCCGCGTGAATCTCAAACGCGAAGCAGAGTCTTATGACATTTTGGAACTGAAGGGCTTGTACAATATCTTGGGTATCATAGAACAATGGCCACTTGTATAGCGTGTAGACATCTTTTTCTGACAATTTTGTAAGCCACATTGGGTCGAATACCCTGATCGTATCCATTTGGCCCTCCTTGTTTAGGACTATGACCGCTTCTGCTGTTCTCCAATCGTAGTACCCCACCTAAAGTGTGGAGTGAAGTCCTGTGGCATTTCCCTGAGTCGGATTCTTGACATTGTGCGCGGAGGACTCCACCTCAACACTATCTTCGGCTTTCCAGTAATGGCATCAACTCAGATCTTCTGATATACCTTGTAGGTTGTTGGGGTCTGAAGTTAACCCACCTGGTGTGGTACCTTCTTTAGGGCAGCCTCGAACCAGCCTGACATCTTCCTCGGGTCAGCATACAAAAGCTTTAGTTGGCCAGTGGTTGAGCTCAAAACCTGGTAGAGTCTTTAGATCATGTGGGAATCTGAAGTACTCTATGCCCTTTTCTCTCTTAACTGCATATACGTTAAGATCCTCAAAATACGCCCACGCTATGATCTGCCAGTCACCTTATGATGTTCTTAACTCTGTAGAGTTTGGTGTAGGCATCTTGTTTCGGTGCAGTGCGTTGGGCTCTAACTTCTTCAAAACACGCAGCCCACTCAGCCTTTCGAATATCTACATCATCAATTGAGGCTTTGGCCGATTCTCTACTTTCTCCGACTCTAGCTCCATCTTGTCTAACACCTCAAAAGTATTGCTGACGAGGGATTCACCCAGATTGGGGACCACATTTCCTCATTGTCAGCGTACTGAGGGTAGTGCTCGGCAGTGTGACATCTTCAATCTCGATTTCATCAACATCGTTGAGCTCTTCGTCACTAGTCGAGTCGCATGTCGGAGCATTCTTCACTATCTCATCTGGATTGAGCTTGAAAATTTCTGCGAGTTGCTCGTTTGATAGGTCGTGAATTATTCCCCTTCTTCAGGGGTATAACTCACCGACCTCCTTACGATCCCTTGCAGATCAAGAATCATTGTTAGCTGAGTCTTGACCTGCTGAAGGGGAGCAACATCAAACTCATCCTTTGGTAATTTGGATCTGTTTGATTTACACATTCAACATATCAACATTAGTAATTCATCAAAACAGAAATGCATTAAACTGAATTTAAACATTAAATACATAGATTCAATACATGATTCAAATACAAAAGTAATTTAGTACATAAACATCTAATCTTTACTTTTGTCCTGTATCATCGTCTCGTCACTTGGTGGAGCCGAGGAAGAAGCTGGTTGGTCTTGTATGTTCTTGGACCTCTTTCTTGACCTGAAGCAGAGGCCGATGCAGCTGCATCTCCTCCTGATGTATCATCATCATCCTTCTCCTCTGTCCTTTCTTCTTCTGTCCCCTCATCCTTTCTGTCTCATTATCCTCATCATCACTTTCATCATCATCATCATCTTTGTCTCCTTCTTTAATCTTCAAGGGCTCCTCCTTAGATCCCTTTAACTTTAACATGATTGTCTTCTTCGCCTTCTCCAACTCCTCTATCTTCCTGTTTGATACGACACTCTGTGGGGTGTAGCGGTGGTGGTGGTTGCTGTCGTGAAGATGGGTCTGTGAAGTGGTGGAGGTGATGTGGGAGTGAAAGATATGGTGGTAGAAGGAATCTGTACAGTGGTGAGGGGTGGTGGTGGTAGTAGTAGCTGTGGTGGCTGTGGTGGCTGTGGCTGTGGAAGTGGTTGTGGTGGTGGCAGATGTTAATACATGTATGTCCCTAGATCATGATATGAAATGAATAGATCTTGTTTATCTGATTTTGATGAAATTTGATATGATTAATGAAATGATATTGATTGTTTATGATTTGTAATGATAATATTTCATTAATGAGTAGATATTGAATTGGTTAATTAGGATAGTAGTTGTGTGAATGGTTACACATAATGTTATAATTAATACATTCAAACTTAACATAATGAAGCTTATGCGAATGGCCCATACGAATGGACCACACGCCATGAATAAATCATATGATTGACTCAGTCGCACGACTGAACCAGGAGACCAGATCAGTCGTATGATTGACACATAAGAATGACTCAGTCGCACGACTGAACACTCAATCGTGCGAATGGATCAACGCATGGTTCAATCGCACGACTGAACCATGCTTATGGTCCAGTCGCCCGAATGAACAATACTAACCTATAAATACAATCTAATTCGTGAAAAACTGAGAGCATTCATTCCATACGATTCCAGACGTACCCTAGCCGTCCAGAAGTCTCCAATTCGTTCTCCAAGTTCATAGAAAACATTAGATTGATTTCCAATCGATTTCTAACGTTAGTTCCATTCTTTAATGATTCTTGTGGGTCTCACTGATGGATCGCCGATCAAATAGGATTCCGCACTATTTGATCTGGTTTACACGCTAATCACTAGGTATTTCGTTCAAAGACCAGGTCCTACAGCAGATGTGGTGGCTATGGTGGTGGATGGTATGCTTGTGGAAGTGGTAGTGGTGGGGCAGATTGGTTGGTGGAGGTAACGAAGGTGAGAGTCCTTTTTCTTTCTTCAGGCATGGGTGAGCCATCCTTTCCCCTCGTTCCCGTTGAGGTGGATGCTCCCCCTACACCCTGCAGCTGCTCCGGTACATAACTCGGATCAGTGGCTGTCTCTCCTGAGTCTCGTAGGTGTTCACCAACCACCCTAGCCCATGTTCGTGGGACAACCTTGCTTCCCCAGTCGTGTTAAGGGCTCCTCTCCAACTCATCTTCCCTCTCATCAGGAACAAAATCCTTGTTAGGATCAGTGATCTATGTTTGATTGATTAAAGAGTATAGCAGCGGAATTCAAACAATGAATTAGTCGATTCACAAGAACTAAACGATATTCAATGAAGAACAAAGACGGTTATAGAGAGAGAATTCTGCAAATATATTTCATTCAATATTCGCTTTCGTGGTAACAGAATGTCACACTTACAATTAGGTCGACCACTCTTATATAAGAGATGTGACGTCTGCTGATGTCACTTGATAGTGACAACTAACGGATTATTACAACTGAACACAACTACTGAAGATGTCAAAACAGCTGACATCTCCTTACAAAAATGCTAAGTGTTATAAGTTGTTTAACTACTGAAAAACATAAAACTACTGAAACTACAACGACTGAAGAACAAGCTCTTCAGTCGTTTTACAAAACTACTGAAAGTAAAAATATAAAACTATGATATCACAACTACTGAAGAAGTACTCTTCAGCTGTTGTGACAAACTACTGAAACTTCAGTAGTTGGTCTTCAGACTTGAACTTCAGATGTTTCATCAGTTGATGACTTCAGTAGATATCATCAGCTGATGACTTCAGTAGATATCATCAGCTGATGTCTTCAGTCTTTGTCTTCAGACTTTGTACATCAGTTGTTGATCTTCAGCACTTGTAAACTCTTCAGCTGTTGTACTTCAGTACTTTGGTCTTTCAGCTTCAGCACTTGAGTTCTTCAGCTGTTCAGCTTCAGTACTTGTGTTCTTCAGCTGTTCAGCTTTAGTACTTGTGTTCTTCAGCTGTTGTACTTCAGCACTTTAGTTCTTCAGCTGTTGAAGTCTTCAGCACTTGATCTTCAGCTGTTGAAGTCTTCAGCACTTGTCAAACTGCTGATGAAGCTTTCAGCAGTTGTGTGATACCATGTGGGACTTAGAGGTTTTCTGATCTGGCTCATTGGTTCTTTTGGTCCAACAAACTCCCCCTGAACCAATGCAGCCAAAACCTCTAATTTATTTATTATCCCACTTATTGTTGGCAAAAGGTTGGTCTTTTTCCTTCTGATCAGTAGAGAAGATGACCCATATAAGCTCCGGCCTGGGAAGAAGTCTCGGATATTTGTTTGGCAAGATATGAATGGGAACTCTGTTTTGGGGAACTGGACACAGAGTTGTTATCCCATTCATGAGATCTACTTCCCGTGTATGAGCCTGTAGGATTCTCTGGTGTAGGCTCTGAGAAACATGATTTGTTCTTCCATGGTCAGGTTCTCGGCTTCACCATCAAACAATCCTTCTCGCCCATACAGCTCTGAGATGTACTTGGCCTGTTTGTCGTTTTGAGCTCAACTGTTGTAATTTGTCTATATGCAAACTCATCAGGATGATTCCTTCGAGTAACAGACTGAGCTCATTCTGTTTGAAGTTCTCAAGCCTCTTGTAGACTAGCCCCTTTTAATAATTCTGTTCTCTAGCATCTTCTGGGGTGGTTGTTTAGTCTCGTAGGCTTCTTGAAATCTTCGACAATCTCCCAGGGTGATACTACAAGGGCCACTGTGATCTCTTCATCTACGATCCTCTTGACTTGACCCTTGTATCTCGAAGGAATGTCTTTCTTTACAATCCTGTGAGCCACCCTCGGATCAGGCCATACTCTCACCCTTTCCTTCTGATATTGAAATGTGTTGGCGAGAGTGTACAGTCTCAGAGCTTCTTTCTTCATGCTGATAATTGATGAGGAGGCAGCATAGGTTTTGTCAATGCTTTTCAGCATTTCATCATCATGAAGCTTTTGCTGCTCCTCTTCTTCAATTTTACTCTCACAACATCCATCTGTGAGGTGGGAGTGATGGGCATAGGTTTGGCTTTCGCCAGTGTTAGGACTGCAGACAGAGGCATCCTATCTTCTTCCACATCATCCTCTTCTTCTTCTTCTTCTAGCCTCAACACCCTTCTCTTCTTCTTCTGGGTGCATCATCGGCTGTTGGTTTAGATGGTGAGGGAGTGGTTTTGTGGGTTGTGATTGTGGTTGTTTGGATTTGGGCTTTGAGATTGGTTTGGAGATTTGAGGGGTAGCTGGTTTTGAGGGTGGAAGGGAAGGTTGTTCCAGCATTTTGGTTTTGAGTTTAGCCTTTGTAAGTTTTGCCATTTCAAACCTTTTTCCAGCCCCGGCCTCATCAAGGGCTTCAATGATAATCCCCTTGTGGAATTGCTCAGACAGACAGATCTGGTGGCTATAGCCAGAATACTGTCTCTGGTCCACGCGCGAATCTCCATCAAAGATCTTCCTAAGTATTTGGCAATAAAACGGATCATGATCTCCAATCTCCTTTTCAAGTGCATCATACCCAGCCCATCGGGTTTGAATCTCCTCCACTTCCAACCTCCTGATTTCACTATCTAATGTGGCTGTATCAAAACCTTGCCTGAAGAGTTGCTCAATGATTTTATCCATGGATCGGCTGGTGTATCATCAGCATCTTTTACCAGCTCTTCCAAGGATTTTTCTTCAGCAGTAGGTTGATCATCAGCACTTTTCTTTCGTTTATAGGTGATCAGTTGTTGCTTTTCTTTTTCCACCTCTGGGCTTGCTCTTGGGCTTCTCATCCTCTGTTCTTTTCCTCTTCTTTTCTTTCACTGCAGTACTCTCCCCCTTTTTGGATGCATTGGTGGTAGGGGTTTGTACCACAGAAAGTGTCTTTTGCACAGCAGCATCAATCAATGGTTGTAAAGTTGAGGAAATCCTCTCATCAATGGCTTTAGTCACAATGTCAGTGATTATGGGTGTGATGAGAGGGAGGGAATTTTGAAGGACAGCAACTATTTGCTCAGGAGGGTTCTGTTCCTGAGAAATAGTGCCAGAAGCAGAGGCAGGTGGTTGAGTTGTTGGGAGTGGCTCAGTGTTTGGGGAACCTTCAACTGAAGGTGCCATCTGTGGGTTGTGGAGGCAGATGGTCTTTCTCCTTGAGAGAGTTGATCAAGTAGGTTTTGCAGCCTACTGACTTCCTCCTCAAGGATTGTGTTCTGGGCAAGAACATCGTAGAAAAGCCCAGGTCATCATCAGCAGAAGCTGAATCACCTGACCTCCTGCTTGGAGCAGGATGTACATGCACTGGGTGTAGACCAGTTGTAGCATGTGCCCCTTTGTCTTGGTACTGGGGACTTCCAGCCTCAGGACTATGTCCATCATCAGCTGTTGCCTCTAGTGAGGTCTTAGCAATGTTACCAGCCTCATTCTGATCATGTGCTGATGCAGAAGAGGTGGCAGCCTCACTAGATATTCTAATCTCCCTATCCACACTAGGAGATAGAACTTGTAAACCCCGGTGCTGTGGGTTGTCAGAAACATGTTGATCCTCTTCCTCAATGTCTGTGGTTCTCCCTGTTGGTGGTGGGTTGGGGAGGAGGAGAGGCATGCAACTGAGTCAGCACGTTGCAATAATTATGGTTGGACTTTGGGGGGCGGTTGCATGGGGTGAAGGGATAGAAGCAGTGTGCACCTGGGGAGGAAGGTGCTCTTCAATGGCAATCCCCTCAAGTGAGGAAGATCCCAGATGTGTGGGTACCCTTGTGTGGTTGCTTCAGGCTCCTGTTGAGAGGAATCCTGAGCGGCTATGGCTGGAAGAGTCCTGATATCCACTAGGGGGTTATAACCAGTGGATATATCCTGCGTTTGTGTTGCAGGGGCATCCTCAGGGGACTCATTTCCCTGAGTAGCCGTTTTGGGTTTCTTTTTGGTGGGTTTGGTGGGGACTTTGGTTTGATGGAGGAAGCTGTGGGTTCCCTGTGCTTGGGCTTTAGCATCGGGCAACTTCTTTGAGTGTAAGGTCGGAGTTGTGCCTGGAGTATACCTCAGCCAAAACAGCTGGTGCAGGGACTCCAAGGCCAACAAGGCCATCAGATTTTAGTTCATCCAAATAATGGCCATTAGAAACCTGGGATATAATGGCCATCGGTTTGCCACAGGTTCTGAGCCAATTCTTTATTTCTAGAACACAATTTCAGAAAAATTTAACGGTTGGTGTTCTAGAATAGAATACAATACCTGTTGCCAGTGGGATGACATTTGATCCCAAGAAGATGTCTTGGAGGCTAAGCAGACATTTACCATGTGAAAATAAGTTTCTCAGCGTCATGGAAATGTTTCTTTAGAACGGTTGTAGCTCGAAGATCACCTTCATACCCATGATTGATAAAGGACATATCGGTTATGCCCTTTGGGTATGCAGTCACAGCGGTGGAATCGTGTAGATGTAATGCCCGACGAATAATGTCGGCTGTAACGACCACTGGTTTTGGTTGATAAGGGACCGAACAGAGATCTGACCGGTAGACTCATCGGTATGAACAGAAGCATTTGACCAGAATTGACTGAGGGATTCAGGGTAAATGGTTGGATTCATGAGAAAGCTGTGCGATATGGGGAATCCACCATTAAGTCAATGGCATTATCATATTTGTTCCAGAAAGCCGACTTTGTAAGGTAAGCAACGCAGTTGTGTCGTTGTTTCAGACTCATGGTCGCCATGTTTGAGAGAGAGAAGTTCAGAAAATACGGCTAATGAAACATCAGAGAACAGGTATTTATAGGGTAGGGGTGAGAAAAGGACTGAAGGGTGTGGTGTTAGTCATCAGTAGTTTTAAACCGACTGTTGACATGGTATTACCCTATCAGACGTTGAAACAGCTGAAGTCGTGGTGTTAGGCATCAGTAGTTAGAAAACTACTAAAAGCCGTGGTTTTGACTTCAGATGATGAAACAACTGAGGACTGGTGTTTGTCATCAGTAGTTGTGAAACTACTGAAGACAGTGGTTTTGTCATAAGTTGTTGTAAACAGCTGAAGACTTGGTATTAGTCATCAGTAGTTAGAAAACTACTGAAGACATGGTTTTGCTTCAGTTGTTTAGAATGAAACAGCAGTTGTTGAAACAACTGAAGAGAAAGTTCTCCAGTAGTTTTCGTCAATTCATAGCCTTTCAGCTGTTTCATACTGTCCTCAACACTTACTCATCAGACTTTGCATCTGCTTTTCAGGTGTTTCATAGGACATCAGTACTTATCTGTTTGTACTGATTTCAGTAGTTGTATACATCAGTAGTGAAACTACATCAGTAGTTTGGAACAGATAAAGTACTTCAGTACTTGTGAGGCATTTAGCCATCAGTAGTTATAAAAACTACTGAAGGTGAAAGGACTCATCAGTACTTATATGTGCATGGGTACCAATGATCACCAGTAATTACTACTGAAATCATCAGTAGTTGTCACTTATTCTAGCTGCAGCATACCAAGCCTTAACACAAGGTTTTGGAAAGTAGAACTATCCAAAGGCTTAGTAAAAATATCTGCAAGCTCATCAGCACTAGGCACAAACTTAGGATCAATCAGACCTTTTTCAAAGCAATCCCGAATAAAATGATGTCTGATCTCTATATGTTTGGTCCTAGAGTGCTGGACTGGATTTTTGAC
The DNA here is from genome assembly GCA_025506515.1 of Flaveria trinervia. NCBI lineage: Eukaryota > Viridiplantae > Streptophyta > Magnoliopsida > Asterales > Asteraceae > Flaveria > Flaveria trinervia. The sequence continues at coordinate 31,328,907 of CM046448.1, forward strand.
AATACACAGAGCTGAAGCACTATCCATTAATAATGGGTCTTAGTCTCTGTAATGCCATAATCCAGAAGTTGGTTCTGAAGCCAGACACCTGAGAAGTACAACTTGCAGCAGCAATGTACTCGGCCTCAGCAGTGATGTAGGATGTTAGCAGCAATGTACTTCAGCAGTTGATGTCAGAGTTGTTTCTTACTCTGCAAGAAATCAAACAGTTGCCTAGGAATTGACAACCACCAGAAGTTGACTTTCTAGTTAACTTCACCCTGCATAGTCACTATCTGAAAAAGCAACTAATTTGCAAGAGTGTCCAGTGGAATACCATAAACCCAGAGATTGTGTACCTTGCAAATATCTAAAGATTCTCTTGACTGCAATCAAATGAGGACTCTTTAGGAGCAGCCTGAAATCTAGCACAAACACATGTAGCAAACATAATATCTGGTCTAGAAGCTGTTAAATACATCAAGGACCCAATCATACATCTGTAAAGCGTTTCATCAACAGCTTTACCTTTCTGATCAGCATCCGTTGTGTGGTGTTGCACATGGAGTAGAACAGGGCTTACAGTTTTGTAAATCAAACTTATTCAAAAGATCTTTTGTATATTTTGACTGATGAATAAAAGTTCCATCAGCCTTTTGTTTGATTTGCAAGCCTAGAAAGAACTGTAATTCTCCCATTGCACTCATTTCAAACCTCTTTTTCATTAAGGTGTAAAATCATCACACAATTGGGATCAGAGGATGCAAAAATAATATCATCAACATAAATCTGAACAAGTAGCTTATGCTGATCCACCTTCTTAATAAACAAAGTTTTATCAATGGAGCCTCTAGTGAATTATTCTTAAGAAGAAAAGTAGAGAGTGTCTCATACCAGGCTCTAGGAGCTGTTTCAACCCATAAAGAGCCTTATCAAGTTTGTACACCCATTCAGGATGTTTATTATCCTCAAAGCCTGGTGGTTGACACACATAACTTCTTCCTTATTTTACCATATAAATGCACTTTTGACATCCATTTGAAAAACTTTAAGATTGTGGAATGCAGCATAGGCTAAGAACAATCTGATTGCCTCTAGTCTGGCTACAGGGGCAAAGGTTTCATCATAGTCAATACCTTCTTCTTGTGAAAACCCCTGTACAACCAGTCTAGCCTTGTTCTTAACAATAAGCCCATTTTCATCGGTTTTATTCCTAAACACCCATTTAGTGCCTATTGCACACTTACCTGGGGGAAGAGGAAAACAGTTCCCACACTTGCTGTTTCTTGAACTGAAGTAGCTCAAGCTGCATAGCTTCAACCCATCCATTGTCTCTCAAAGCAACATGGTAGTTCTTTGGCTCTAGCTGACTGATGAAGAGAGCATAGAAGCAGAAGTTAGACAATTGACTTCTTGTTGAAACACAGCATTGATATCACCAATAATCTGAGACATGGGGTGATTCTTCAGTTCTTGATAAACAATGAGATCTGTGCAAGTGTTTGTAGAACCTTCAGCGCAGCAGATGTTGATGTAGACTCTTGAAACCAAGAATTAGATGGTAACTCAAAAGATGTAGAGGAAACAGAGATCTCATCAGCATTTGTTATGGATGGAACTGCTGAAGCTACAGGAACATCAAATTTAGCAGACACAGGCAGTTGGTCACTAAACTTGAATAGGTGAGTATTGATATATCATCATCATCAATACCACCAGGTGGAAGACATGCTGCAGAAGATGATTTATCCACAGGATCTGCAACAGCTGGAGGTTGATAGGAAATATTGCAGTATGTCCAAATCAAACAAACTCAGGGTTTTGTGGAATCTTGTCCAAAGGAGATTCATTAAACTTCACATGCAAAGTCTCTTCAACTATCTTTGTTCGGCAGTTGAAGACTCTGTATGCCTTGCAAGTAGATGAATAACCAACAAAATACCCTGCATCCACCTTAGGATCAAATTTATGGAGTTGATCCTTTGTGTTGAGATAAAACAGGGACACCCAATGCTCTGAAAAATGAAATTAGAGGAGCCAAGGATGGAGAAATTAATGGAGTCTTCATCAACCTCTGTTTACTAAAACTCTATTTGCACATAGCAAGCTGTGTTAACAGCTTCAGCCCAAAAGGTCAGTGGCAAACCAGAGTCAGCCAGCATAGACCTTGCAGCTTCAATGAGGGTCCTGTTCTTTCTCTCCACTACTCTATTTTTTTCTGGAGTCCTTGGGATGCTAAACTGCCTTTTGATTCCCTTTGAAAGATAGAAGTCATCAAGTATGATTTTCTGAATTCAGTTCCATTGTCACTCCTAATACACTTGACTGGAAGGGAATATGCTTCTCAATATACAACACAAAGTGAATAATCTTCTGAGCAACCTCATCCTTTGAATGTAGAAAGAAAGTCCATACAAATCTGGAGTAATCATCCACAATTACCAGACAGTATTTCTTCTTTGCCATGCTCATACTCTCACAGGACCAATAGATCCATATGCAGTAGTTGCAAGCAAGCAGTGGACTTAGGCTCTTCAATAGGAGGGATGAGACTTTGTGCTGTTTTCCTTTTAAACAAGCAGTGCAGGTTTCATCACAGTGGAACTCCTTATTGGTAAGCCTCTGACTAAACTATTGTGGATAAGCTGATTCATGTTTTTGAAATTAACATGACCCAGCCTTCTGTGCCACAGTTTAGATTCTTGAGAAGAGGCTTTGGAAAATAGGCAAGGATTGCCTTGAGATCTATTTTCTTGGAAAGATCTAAGGCATACACTCTTCCTGTCCTGTTTGCTCTCAGGAGAGTGTGATCATCAACACCTTATCAATCAAATGCAGAACTTTGGATGACAGAATCCTACAGTTCTGACTGGTGAAAAGAGCAACATGGCCTTTATCACACATTTGACTGACACTCAAGAGATTGTACTTGAGATTTTCCACATGATTAATCATCAAACTTGATTTCTCCATTGGAGACAAAGCCATTTCCAATGATGTAACCCCTAGCATCATTGCCAAAAGAAAAAAAAAAGCTCTATTTCCTTGAGAGTAGTCATGAAGAAGAGAACTGTTCCCAGTCATGGCATAGATCCACTGTCTACATACCAGATGCTACTTTGGCATGTTGGAGAACCTGCAATAATAAACAATCAATTAGTTTTAGAGACCCAAACCTTTTTGGTTTGGGCCTGGTCTCATAACAGATGGTAAACTAACAGGTTATTAGTAACAAAGCTTGAGAGAAGAAGAAGATGGTGAAGAAGAGGAATCCTTGGCTTGGATCTCCTTTTCTGTGGTTTCAACATAGGAGCATCTAATGGTTAACTCTACCAACAGATGTTGAACCATCATAACCAGCTGTGTCTGATTTTTGATAACGCTTTCAGCTCATCAGACACATTGCCAGTGGAGTGTGATAAGTTCCTATGTTGCACTTTCTTCTTCTGAGCACTCTCAGCTGTCACATGTTTAACCCTTCCTTTTTGGATTTCTTGAGGACTTAAGGGTTAAGATTTGATGTTGCTGATACAAATGTGGTCTCAAACTCAGTTTTCATTTTTACCATTTTCTCTTTAATTTCTTCTTTTTGTTTGAGTTTGGAACCTCTTTTGTACCAGCAATCATCTGTAAGATGATTGAACAAACCACATACTTCACATGGTTTTTCCATCTTAGGTTGATCATCAACTAAAGAGGGTGAAGCAACTGGAGACTTGCTCTTCAATGCTTTGGAAGCATTGTTTGCTTTCTTGACTGCCTCTTAGTAGTCTTCAAACTCTTTCTACTGACAGTTTTCTTCTTTTCAGTACTGACAGCAGTTGGAGTTTGAACTTCAGGTGTTAAATCCTGCTCTCTAGTCCTTTCAGGACTTTCAGAATTAACTCCTGAGTTGATCAACTCATTGATCATGTGAGTGTCAGCATTTGAACCCATCAACATCAGCTGATAGGTTCTGAGAGGGCTTGATGCTGACTTCTACTTCTGATTGTGCTGTATCAGAAAGTAGATCACATGATGAGATGGATTGGTTATTACTCTCACCATCAGATTCTACCTCTGCTCTTGGAGTAAAATCTGTAGGTGGGAGTAGTGTGATTGTAACCAAGGCCAAACTTCACATTGGAAGCAGATTGCTTACTAAGAAGCATTTCAAAACCTTTGCATGATTGTACCCATCTATCACACTCTACCTGGGTAACTGCAAGGGTTTCTTTGAGATCTTTATACTTCTCAAGAAGTATCTCTTCCCTAGCCTTATCATCAGATATTGGCATTTCAGTTTGTAAATCTCATCATTTTTATCATTAAGCACAGACTCAAACTCAGCTTTGCTTTTGGAAAATTTAGTTGTTCTAGCTCAATGTTCTTATTGATTAAAGCTACATTTGCTTCTCTAATAGATGCAAATGCTGCTATGCATGGTTCAGAACATAATTTGGCTTTTGCCTCAGAGGATACCGTGATACCTTTGATTAGAGGCATTAGGAGATGAAGTATTAGCAGAATCCAAAGCATAAGAGCTAGATTTCCAAAAGGACTTTCACCACCATGTTGACCAGCACCTGAGAACAGTTGTTCATGACCAGACAAGTCATCTGGTAAACTGCTCCAGTCAACAACTCCTGGGGTGAAGAAAGCTGTGTTGTTGAGGTTGAGTTTGTTGATGAGATTGGGAAGGTTGTGGTTCAGGCAATGCTTGTGGTTGTTGTGCATTGGAGCTTGAACAGGATTTGGTTGAGGCACATAATAGCAGGGATAAGGATATGACATTGACCCTGGGGAACAAAGTATGCAGGAGATCTAGGATGTGAATGATGACTAGAACCAGCAGGAGTTGCCCTCTGTTTTGTGACTAGTACTAGGAAAAGTCACAAGGGTGCAGAAGAGTTAGATCCAGTTGATCTACACTCTCTTGCAAAGTGTCCTAGCCTTTGGCATTTGTGACACCTCAACTTACTCTTGTCAAAACCAACTTTGGTTTTGCCAGAGAGTCCAGGAAATTTCCTGCCAGTTCTCTTATAGAACTTCTGAGATCTGATATAATCAATGCCATTTGGCTCAGAATATCCATCTCTTCTAGATCATCATCAGCAATTCTTTAGATCATCCATAATAAAGCATAAATTGTCACTATTACTGCCAGAATGACTCTCAATACCAACAAATGCATGATCAGAACTGTTTGAAGATAAATCTATATGCTCATCATAATTGATTTCAGATGAAGCATATTTGACTCATGACCAACCAAGGCAGTATTGCCTGGTACAAAGTCATCAGTGAGCTTTCCTGAGATGGACAGTTTCCTTTTCTGCTCTATCTCTCTTTCAATGTAAGCAGTTTCCCATGAAGTTGGGTGAGAGATAGGCTATTCAGATTTGCACTGGAGCGTAGGACAATAGTGTATGTGTCCCATCTCTCAAGCAGTGATCTGAGGAATCTGTTGTTCATCTGGCTATTGGTGTATTCCTGTTTCACCATTTCAGCTTAGATATCAAGCAAGAGAAACGCTCAAACTGTTGAGTCAGTGTCTCACCCTTTCTATGAGAGAATGTTCATATTGTTGGGCAAGGATTTCTCTATTGTTTGCTAGGACCTCATCTGTGCCACCGAATTGTTCCTTCAGGGCATTCCAGAGACATGAGCAGTTTCATGATGCATAAGCCCAGAATAGATTTCATTAGGCAGTGCCATGGCCAGAATTCCATGGGCTTTAGCATCAATCTCAAATAGTTTCCGATCTTCATCAGAGTATTGTTCCTTCTTCTTCGGACCATTTGATTGGTTTCCGGATTGTTCACCATAGGCTTATGTGGTCCATGTACCACAGATGTTCAACAACCTGAACTGTTAACAGACAGGTGATGAAGCATTCTTCGTTGCCATATGTTATACTCGGTCCTAACCAGCATCGGAGGCTTGGTTGAGGAACCGTATTGTGAGGATCATTAGAAGGAGTCGTCATCTCAGATTCAATCAAATTCGATTAAGCTAAACCAATTTTAGAACAAAACAAACAACAATTGAACCAGAAGATCTCAAAATAAATGAACGAAAGCGACATAAATTCAATAATCTATAACCAGTTCTTGCGAATATGCTAATTCAATCAAACACAGATATCAATTAGCAGTTTCAATGATCAATTGTTAGATCGATCAATGATTAACCTGCTCTGATACCACTTGTTAGGATCAGTGATCTATGTTTGATGATTAAAGAGTATAGCAGCGGAATTCAAACAATGAATTAGTCGATTCACAAGAACTAAACGATATTCAATGAAGAACAAAGACGGTTATAGAGAGAGAATTCTGCAAATATATTTCATTCAATATTCGCTTTCGTGGTAACAGAATGTCACACTTACAATTAGGTCGACACCTTTATATAAGAGATGTGACGTCTGCTGATGTCACTTGATAGTGACAACTAACAGATTTATTACAACTGAAACACAACTACTGAAGATGTCAAAACAGCTGACATCTCTTACAAAAAATGCTAAGTGTTATCAGTTGTTATAACTACTGAAAAACATAAAACTACTGAGACTACAACGACTGAAGAACAAGCTCTTCAGTCGTTTTACAAAACTACTGAAAGTAAAAATATAAAACTACTGATATCACAACTACTGAAGAAGTACTCTTCAGCTGTTGTGACAAACTACTGAAACTTCAGTAGTTGGTCTTCAAACTTGAACTTCAGATGTTTCATCAGCTGATGACTTCAGTAGATATCATCAGCTGATGACTTCAGTAGATATCATCAGCTGATGACTTCAGTAGATATCATCAGCTGATGTCTTCAGTCTTTGTCTTCAGACTTTGTACATCAGTTGTTGATCTTCAGCACTTGTAAACTCTTCAGCTGTTGTACTTCAGTACTTTGGTCTTTCAGCTTCAGCACTGAGTTCTTCAGCTTGTTCAGCTTAGTACTTGTGTTCTTCAGCTGTTCAGCTTCAGTACTTGTGTTCTTCAGCTGTTGTACTTCAGCACTTTAGTTCTTCAGCTGTTGAAATCTCACACTTGATCTTCAGCTGTTGAAGTCTTCAGCACTTGTCAACTGCTGATGAAGCTTTCAGCAGTTGTTGTGATACCCTGTTGGACTTAGAGTTTCTGATCTTGGCTCTTAGTTCTTTTGGTCCAACAATCCTGATGGAAACCAGCAAACTCAATTCTATCATGGGTGGATGGTGGAGATGGTATGTCAGTGGTAGTGGCCCTAGATGAAATGGGGCCTGTATCTCCACCATCACCACTGTCGTCATCATCGTCGTCATCAACTGGTAGACCTATAGGTTCAGAATCAGAGTCACTGTCATCATGACGCCATTTTTGTCTTCCCGACGCCACATAGTTCTCGTTTGCCAAATGCCAATCACCTCTTCACTAGGGGCTTCACTTGTTTGCCCCTCTACACCTCATTCGACCCAAGGTCGTGTCATCCATAATTTCCAAAGTAACTGCATCATGACTCTCCTTTAGGAGAAGTGGTAGCTTGTCGTTGAAGATTAGCTGTAGAAACCTGGGGTACATATAATCCTTCCTTCCCTTTTGCTTCCAGGTTCTCTATCAGATAGGAAAAGATCATACTCGAGAAGCTGAAAGGGTGGTTCAGCACCAGTGCCACGAAGGCATTTTGAATCTGATCTGATAGATCATCGAACCCACCCCTCCTCGAAGCAATGCACTTCAGAATCACCTGTGCCAAGTATTTGTACTGAGGGCACAGGTTGCTCTTATTGAGCACACTCGAGTTATGTCCCCCGCGTACTTGATTCTGAGGAAGCAGCCCCTCACAGTTAGTGGATGTAATTTGGTGGGGTGATTCGATCGTCCCCAAATTCAGAAACTTTCTGGAAATCAGCAGTAGTAACCTCGATATCCTGACCCAGAATGGAGCTTCGTATACTGTACGGCTCACGAGAGCGATCAACTGAGGCATTCTCCCAGAATGCCTGGTGTATGACCTGTAGGGCGTGCAAGGTGTAGATATAGCCTTATGTATCCGGGAGCGTCTAAGGAAGGCTATAATCTCTGTGAACTCGGCCCTGTTCCGAGTAGTATGATCCAAGTGAGCACATATGTTGTGCTTTGGGTTAATGGACCATCTATCAGCCATTTTTCTGAAACACAAGACACAAAATCATTAGTACATAATACATCAAAATTCAGTTCTAAGTGTAATGTTTAAATTCATTCTGATTCATTCGTGCGAATGAATCATGCGACTGGAGTCAGTCGCTTGTTCTTTCGTGCGACTGAGCTCGTTCGGGTGAATGAGACATGCGACTGAGTTCAATCTGCTGACTGAGTCTGCGATTGGGTCAGTCGGCCGACTGAACTCATTCGCATGGTTCATTCGGCCGATTGACCCAATCGCAAGATTCAATCGTGCGATTGGAGTTCATCCGGACAACCAGTCGCTTGTCCCACTGTTTAGTCGCTTGTGGTTTGAATTTTGACCAATTCAAGCAATTTAACATGGTTTAATGGTCCATTAGACTCGCCATCATGTCACTAATAACCTATTAAACTTAATTTTACATTTTGCTAAGTTTATGTAGGTTATTAGGGCATTTTTCAGTCCGTTCTTGTTTCATTCGAATATCACATATTTGGATTCAGATCTTTTGATTTCGGTAAGATTTAACTGCAATGTACCTGTATAATCGTCAATCGAGCGTCAGAGAATCAACAGCAATGTGAACACAAGATCTCTAGAATTTTGGCAGAGTAACGGGAAGAAATGCGATTTGGGTGCGATTGAGAGTGATGAGTACAACGTGATCGACTGAGGCCCTTTAAATACTGAACCGAAGTTCAATCGGCCGACTGGCCTCATTCGCTCAGTGCATTCGGGCGACTGAGGTTCAGTCGTGCGATTGGCTCAGTCAGTCGGCCGACTGAGTCTCAGTCGTCGACTGACTCATTCGTGCTCTTTTATTCGCACCCTCAGTTAACCGACTGAGTCTCAGTCGGTCGACTGACTCATTCGCACCCTGTCATTCGGTCGAATGGATCATTCTTATACGCCATTAGGGTGAATGACTAAATTTCATGTCTAGTCGTGCGAATGGGATCCATTCGCATGGTTGATCCATATTCATGGTCCAATCGTGCGAATGTGTCACACTTAGTGAATGTTCTGCCATTTTGAACATTTTACTTTTAAGACCCTTTTAACTTTTGAAATAAACATTATGAGTGTTTTTGATCATCTCAGACATGATCATTTTAACCAATATAGTCACCTCAGACATGACTCTTTTAAACACTTTGTCACCTCAGACGTGACTGCTGTAAACTTGAGAATTCATGTGGTCATCTCAGACATGAACCTTTTAGTGAGTTAATCCCTTATCTATTTTCATGATGTAGTCCGGCAAACAAACAAAATCAAAAGACTAAGTGAATAATAATAAAAAGTAAACTAACGTACCAAAAATAAAGACTTGTTTTTTTTGTTTTTTTTTGTGAGAGATAAATCCTAAGATAGAAATCTATGGGATTTGGTTCCGGAATAGGCAGCTTCAACTTAGATTTCCACACCTGGACCAATTCAATTTTGGAATCATACAGGCAAGTCAAATCATTTGGGACTTGTTGTCAAAATCTTTTGATGTTCTATTCTTGGTTTTCATCCAGAGTCGTAGCAACTTTTAGGAAATCATACTGGAACTATTAGATTACCACATTGATTTGAACTTTCAAGAATTGCAGCCATAATAATTGTTAGTATATTTGTCCTCTTAAATCCATACACAGACTTTTGACACAGATTGGCGATAGGTTTAGGTTTAATTATTTCAACTAACATTTGTGGATCCCACACTTATATGGTAATCAACATTCCTCAGGAGCTTTTGAGCGGTCTATGGGTATTTTTACAAGAAGAGACTATTCTTAGAGATTTCAAAGAGAAGCCAATCCTCAGGTCAGTGCCATCGCACAACAGAGAGGCGGCAAACAACATTGAATTCTAGAATATCTAGGTTATGCTTATCCTCAGGTCAGTGCCATCGCACATCAAAGAGGCACACAACCTATCTCCTTGTTAGAGCAGCTTAATTTTATTTTGCACAAAATGCACCAACAACATAAGTCATAGCTTGATAGCATTTTTCTTTCATTTTTTCGTGCTTTGCTCTATTTATGGTCATCCGCACACATTTGTGGCGTTTACATGCTCATTACCCCTTATTGGAATATTGTTGATTGTGTTAACAATGATAAGATGGAAGCCCACAGTCAGTTGAACAACTTAGTTTGATCTTGAGATCACCAGTCAGGTCTAATCATCTATTGTGTTGAATCCACTGACATATCAATTGTGGTCTAGCAACCTCTCGGTCTACTCTCGTTGTGTTACCTTAGGGTTACCATTTTTTCTATCATCTTCCTTTTATATTGCTTGGAATACACAGACTTATACTTTGAATGTTTGCATCTTTTCTAAATTAAATTTAAAGTCCCTCTGATTTGTTCCTGTGTACTATATATTCCATAGAGTTTGAATCGGTATCACATATACGATCTACCTTATATCAGCTTCCCACTCCTTCTCCCTGTTTTTTTAATAATGTTACTTGTTGACTTAGTCTCCCCTTAAAATACTAAAATCAAACTGCTTTAATTATTTTAGGATTTTAATAAACAGCAGAATAACATGAGGTTAATTTTAAAATGGACTAAATTAATCAAATAAAGTAAAATAAAATGAAAAATTTACTAAGCTACATCGGACTACACATGATCATCATCAGGAATAATATCATTTTGCTTTTTAACGCCGTTGACCTCTAGCAAATATTGAAAACCTGGTTTATCAAAGGCTTTAGTATAGAGGTCAGCGCGTTGAAAATCAGTATTAATTTTTACCATATCAATTAAGTTCTTTTCAAAACAATCTCTTATGAAATGGTATTTAATACCGATATGTTTGGTCTTTGATGTTGGACCAGATTTTTAGTTACTACAATTGCAGCAGAGTTATCAACAAAAATAGGAGTAGAAGAAAACTTTAAACCGTAATCCCGCATTTGCTGTTGAATCCAGATGATTTGTGAACAGCAACTTGCAGCAGAAACGTATTCGGCTTCACAGGTTGACAATGCAACCGATGTTTGCTTCTTACACTGCCAGGTAACTAATCTTCTCCCAAAGAATTGACCCTACTGATGTAGACTTGTAATAATCATCTTGCAGCCCCCGTAATCCGAGTCATATACGCCGTGAGCTCAAAGTCATCATCATGAGGATACCACAACCCAAGTGTGGGTGTACCCTTCAGATAAAAAATATCCTCTTGACCCCGATCAGATGGTTGACCTTAGGCTTAGCCTGATATCTAGAACATAAACATGTAGCATACATGATGTCAGGTCTTGAGGCAGTGAGATACATGAGGGATCCAATCATTCCTCGGTACATTGTGGCATCTACAAGATCTCCATTTTCATCAGGTGCTATATCGTGATTCGTAGCAAGTGGAGTTCCAGCAGCAGAAGCATTCTCCATGTCAAAACGACTGAGAATGTCTCCTACATACTTGGTCTGATGTAGAAATATCCCATTTGGAGTCTGATCCACCTGTAACCCGAGAAAGAACTTAATCTCCCCTATAGCTCATCTCAAATTCTTTCTTCATAACTGCTTCAAACTCTTTGCATAACTCTACGTTCTTTGAACCGAAGATTATGTCATCGACATAGATCTGTACGAGCAGTAGATCGCCATCCTTTTCTTTGATGAACAGCGTGCAGTCAATAACTCCCATGCGAAAGCCGTGTTTCACAAGATGAGTCAAGAGTTTCTTATACCAGGCTCTTGGAGCTTGATGAAGCCCGTATAAAGCCTTGTCGAGTTTGTAAACTCTATCCCGATAGTAAGGATCTTCAAATCCCTCGGGTTGACTGACATAGACTGTTTCTCTGATTTCCCCATGAAGTAATGCACTCTTTACATCTAATTGCTAGACTTTAATCTTCATGTACGATGCATAGGCAAGGAAGATGCGAATGGCTTCCATCCGTGCCACGGGTGCAAACACTTCATTGTAGTCAATTCCCTCGACTTGGCGAAATCCTTGAACCACCAATCAAGCCTTGTTCCTGATAATGACTCCTTGGTCATCTTCTTGCATTTTAAGACCCATTTGGTGCCAATGACCTTAGCACCTTTAGGTCTGTCAACCAGATTCCATACACCTAACTTCTTGAACTGAAGAAGTTCTTCTTGCATGGCACTCACCCATGCCTCATCATTTAGTGCATCACTGACGTATTTTGGCTCAAACTGCGAGACAAAACACCGATAAGCACCATCATGAAATATCCCTTTTCCATAACTGAGGCGTAATCAGCTGAGTATAGCTGATTTCGGGTTTGCACTCCTGATCTGACATCCCCAATGACATTGTTTAGGGGATGAAAGAACGTTTAGTCGTGATCCTGGAGTAGTAGGAACAGCTACCTCAGAGCCAAGATTATGAACATTTGGTTCTGCAGCTGAGGTAGTTGGAGTTTGAGGCTCCGAAGTCGAAGGTACATCACTGGTAGATGGTGTGGACTTTCAGGAACTGGAACCTGTTCCTCCTGACTGTTCTGTCATCTTCTTCAGCTTCATCTTCAGAGGAGGTGTCACTGTCGTCGACTACTCCCCCTGACTGAGTAGATGATCCTCCCAGCGAGCTTGATGTTGGTGTATTCAAGATATCATACATCATCTGTGTAGCTAACTCGTTTTTCGAGGGAGAGAGAGAGATGTTGAAGGACTTGAAGAATCCATCATAGTCGAAGAAATAGGCGGGTCCTTTGCCAGTAGGTGGTGTGGTATATCGCTGAACGTCAACATTACACCACACTTCTACTAGACCCGTTGAGTTGTTGTAAACCCTCTTGTTCGGAATGTTGTATCCTAGAAAGATTCCTTCATCCGCCTTCTCTGAATTTACCTTCTTGTGTTTTCTTCAGAAGTGTGCACGGTGCGCCAAATGGTTCGAGATACTCCAGATTCGGTTTGCGTCTTTGTAGTAGCTCGTAACATGTTGCTATGACGCTTGACAATCAGAACTCGATTCAGTGTATAACATGCATTAGCAACTGCCTCATTCCAAAATTGGATAGGCAGTTTCGAGTCTGCCAGCATAGTTCGTGCTGTCTCAATCAAGCTTCTGTTCTTTCGCTCAGCGACACCATTCATCTGAGGCGTGTAGGCAGAAGTGAATTGATGTACAATACCCTTTTCCTTGCAGTAAGCCTCCATCCACTGGTTCTTGAATTCCGTCTCGTTGTCTGAGCGTACTTGTCTAACCTTTAGCTTGTAGAGAGATTCCAGTGTGGTTACTAACTCCTTGAAGGACTCAAATGTTTCTGATTTGGACTTCAAAAACATTACCCATGAGAACCTTGAGTAGTCATCAGTAACCACTAAACAGTACAAGTCGCCTCCTATGCTCTTTGTACTGACTGGACCAAACAGATCCATGTGAAGAAGTTCAAGAGGAAGTTCTATTGAATGAATTTTCTTTTCCTTATGAGACTTCTTGTCTGTTTGCCTTTCTTGCAAGCTACACAAAAATCAGGAAGTTGGAAGTTCTTGACATTAACTCCTCTCACCAGATCCTTCTGAATCAAGTGATTCATCTTCCTTTGACTAATGTGTCCCATTCTCCTATGCTAGGAGATGGAATCCTTCTCAGTAGCTCTAGATAGAAAACACTGAACCTCCTGATCCGTTGCAGCAGCTGTGACAGATCCAAAACATAAAGGTCTTTATATCTTGAAGCCGTCATCAAAACTTGGTCTTCTGGGATCACGTAATCTTTCTTGAGCACATAACACTTCTTGTCATCGAAGATGACTTTAAATCCCTTATCGCAGATTTGGGAAACAAAGAGTAAGTTATTTTGAAGTTGTTGAACATAGTTCACCTTATCAAACTTAACTTTCTGATTTCCCACTTCTCCCTGAGCTGTGATATATCCTCCCTTGTTTCCAGCAAACGAAACATGCCCTCTTTTTATTTGCTTGACGTTAGATAAAAGAGCTCTGTTTCCTGTCATGTGCCTAGATGCTCCACTGTCTATAATCCACGTGTTAGTTTCAGCACTGTAGCGAACACCCTGCACATACAATGTAAAGGATTAGTTTAGGTTAGGAACCCAAGCCTTTACTGGCTTGGGTTTCCCAGAGGCATCACACATCATAAATTCAACCCATTGACCTTATAGGGTGAGGGTAGCCCAGGTTCCTTCTTGTCATCATCATCAGACACAAAGGTTGACTTCTTTTTCTATAAACCAGACTTGTGCAATGCCTGTTTGTGATACACAGTCGACTGGCTAACAGGTTGAACTTTATGTGCACTAGTTCTTCTAGGTGGAGTTAAAGAACTCCTCTTAGAAGACCTAGGTTTTGGGTCCTGAAGTTCAATCTTTTCCCTAGGTGTCTGATAAAGAAAGCAATAGGAAGCAATGTGTCCATATTCTCCACAGTTGTAGCATGACCTGCTATCAACTTTAGGATTAAACTTTCTTTGTGGAGACATGTGTGACACTCTAGTAACATCACTTACTTTAGGTTTTGACTCTGGTTCTTTTGATGTTTTTCCTTGTTTAACAGAGTTAACTGTTTTAACATGTTTAATCTCTTTTTCCTTTTGGTTAACTGGTTTTTGACTATTTGAAGTCCTGTTAGGTTTTGATTTGACTCTGTTTGACCCTGAATTTAAGTTAACCTTGTCAAACTCTTTTTCTAGATTAGCACAAGACAATTTACCCTTAGCCTTTAACATGGCCTCCTTTTGTTTGTTTCCAGAGTTAATGGTTGAACATGAGGAATCTGGATCACTAACAAGAGGAGTAGACACCACATGATCCTTGATGGGATTGTCATTTACAGGTCTACTCTTCGTGTTCATCAAGGTCTCAGATGGTGGTGGAACCACTTTGTAACCCAAACCTCCCCATTGTTTCTTTCTCTCACTAAGTGTTGGACTATGTGTGATGAACTTGTCCAACTGTGCAGTTTCTGTTTTAATGAGTTTACTTCTACTTCTATAACTGCCTTTTGCTTCTTAGTGTCTTCTAGGGAGTTTAGATAGTACCTAATGTCATTAGCTTGGTTAAATGCAACTACTTCGGTTTCCCTAAGCTGTTTAGTCAAAAGGTCTATCTTTTCTTTGTAACTATGCTCATTTTGTTTTAATACTCGATTCGCCTCAGTGCACAGTTGTAAATCTTTTACCAAGTTATCATTATGATCTAATAACCTAGCAAATTTCTCCTTTATGCTATTTCTAAATGTATTACAATCAGAACAAGCATGATTATTAAACTCTTGGTCAGTGGTACTTACCTAAGTTGGTTTAGAAGCATTAGCCATCAACGCAGCATCAGATGTCTCTGGTTCTGGTGATTCTGTCTTTTCTGTCTTTGCTCTGGTAGTCTCCTCTTTAGGCTTGTAGCGGACCTCAGATGCCGTTGTCTCTTCAATATTAGACATTGCTATATCAACTGCTAGATCTCCTTCACTTGCAGAATCATCATCAAAGTCTTCTACACTTGCAATGTTTGATTCCCCTGGAAAGACAAACCTAAAGCTCCAGTCCTGTCCTTCATCATCATAAGCAGTCAAGGCTTTTGGATCCTTGCTTGATGAAGTAGAACTAGTAGCTTGCTTGTCTTAACGAGTGAAGGACGAGAATGGGTTCCCGTTCCCGTCTTCTTTGGCTTAACACATTCTCTCTTGAAGTGCCCCTTCTCCCCACAGTTAAAGCAGGTCACTTTGCTCTTATCAAAGCCAAATGTGGTATCCTTAGTAGCTACCAAGTTCTGTCCGGTCTTTTTCACAAACTTCTTTGCCCTCCGGACAACACTAGCTAAGGCCCACATTATGTCCATTCTCTCAAGCTCTATTTCGTCCATCTGCTCGTAGTCCTCGTCTGCCAGATGACAGTTTCCAATCTTCCCAGCAACAAGTCCATCATAAGAATGAACCACTGCAGCCAAAAGATCCATGTGTTCTTGAGCTACTTCTACCGTCACATTACCGAGGTTCTCGGTATTCAGTCTAGTAGCTTTTGTTTCAGATCCGATATGATGGGTACAAGAAGACCCCGACGTGTCTGATCCAGAAGGAGAAGCATGTGAAGGACCCGATGAGCTAGACACAAATGCAGTCTGGAGAGGTGCTCCAGATGTCTTAGCTTGAGGTGTGGCATTGTACAAAGCTGGATTCTGAGAATACGAAGACTTCTGAGCTCTGTACTTCATCCTAAGTGCTTTTTGCAACTTTAGAATGAAGTCATGTATATCCAGCTTTGCCAGCATTCCATTCTGTCTCAGGTTAGACACGAATGAAGCGCACTTCTCCGGCAATCCGTCTGCAAAGTTAGCAACTTTCTCTTCCATGGTAGTAGCCACCCCATGTGTATGCAGTTCACTCATCAGATGGTAGAATCTATCTATAACATGTCCAAACTCTCGTTTCCCATAGATGAGAAGTTATCGAATTCCTTCTTTACTCCTTAGCCTTGATTGCCTTCAACGAAGCATTCCCGTCGTACCTCTTTTCCAGCTCATCCCATAGTTTCTTGGACTGCTTATTCTCTGAGTACTGGTGAAAAATGTCTTTAGGGATAGACTGTGTAATCAATGCAAACCCTCTTCTCTGCATTATATTTAACTTTCTGCGCGTCTGTCATCCCTCCTAAGGTTAGCTTTACTCCATCGGCTCCACCGGCGTACTATACCCAATCTCGATAGCTTCCCACAGATTCGGATCCACTCCATTGAGGTAGATCTCAAAACGTTGTTTCCAGTGGGGAAACTCATTAAATGTTAAAAGCTTTGGCGGTTTATTATGATTACCCACCTCACTCTCAAGTAACAGCAGGTTCTGGATCCTAGAGTCCTTCCCAGCAGTAAAGGCTGACATTTGATCTTCCATGGCGAATAACTTTAAGTCAACTTACACAAACTGTCAACTGGTGTGACTGAAGGATGCGATTGGGCTATCCGTGCGAATGAACTATGCGAATGGTTCAATCGTGCGGCTGAACTATGCGATTGGTTCAGTCGTGCGAATGAAGCTGATGCGTATGAACACTGCGAACGAATGGTTCAATCGTACGAATGGCGATGCGACTATGTCCAATCGTGCGTCTGAGCAATGCGAATGAGGTCCAGTCGGGCGAATGGCTCACTCGTGCGACTCAAGCTGCTGTTTTGCGAAAATTTCTAGGTTAAACGTGTTTTAGACGTAAAAATTCGAACTTTCACAAGGTCTAATCGCCTAAGTCTGTAGAAACCAACCTTTGATGAGCAGGGAATGTCCAAGATCACTTCTGACACAAAAGATTGCGTTTTTTAGTGCAAAAACACAAGCTTTTTATCAATCTTGATTGAATCACACGTAATCAAGAGCCAAAGCTCTGATACCACTTGTTAGGACCTGGTATATGAACGAAATACCTAGTGATTAGCGTGTAAACCGGATCAAATAGTGCGGAATCCTATTTGATTGGCGATCCAATCAGTGAGAACACACGAAGAATCAATAAAGAATTGAAACTAACATTAGAAATCGATTGGAAATCGATCTAATGTGTTCTATGAACTTGGAGAACGAATTGGGAGGCTTCTGGACGGCTAGGGTACGTCTGGAATTGTAGGGAATGAATGCTCTTCGTTTTTCACGAATTAGATTGTATTTATAGGTTAGTATTGTTCATTCGGGCGACTGGACCATAAGCATGGTTCAGTCGTGTGATTGAACCATGCGGTTGATCCATCCGCACGACTGAGTGTTCAGTCGTGCGACTGAGTCAATCTTATGTGTCAATCATACGACTGATCCAGTCTCCTGGTTCAGTCGTGTGACTGAGTCAATCGCATGAAGTTATTCATGCGTGTGGTCCATTCGTATGGGCCATTCGCATGAGAACTTCATTATGTTAAGTTTGAATGTATTAATTAATAAACATTATGTGTAACCATTCACACAACTACTATCCTAATTAACCAATTCAATATCTACTCATTAATGAAATATTAGTCATTACAAATCACAAACAATCAATATCATTTCATTAATCATATCAAATTACATCAAAATCAGATAAACAAGATCTATTACATTTCATATCATGATCTAGGGACATACATGTATCAACAATCTTATATTGTCTCATTTACATCCTTATGAGAAAATGATGCCATGAGCATGTCCATTTTATTAACACTAACTGCTTCAATTGTAAGCATTGAAAGTAGGACATACAGAAAGTGATTCCAATAATTTTTTTAAAGAAAAAAAACCTCAACCTTGGTACATTTCCCATAAAATTGTTTTCTTAAATTCTTGTTATTTTAAATAACATATTATATTTATATATTTAAAATAACATTAAAAATTACATAAACTAAGCTAAAAAACTAAATAAACCTAAAACTAAAGATTACATAAGCTTAAGATTAAAATTAAAAAACATAAATATAACTACTCAACTTGAATAAACCATATATGTTTCACTAAATCAACTTGAAGCATGTGACAAGCTTCTTTGTACATAAATTTTGGAATCTAACCAAGTAATTTTCAAAATTTGATTGTGGTCCATGTACAAAATCTATTATCGGTAGATATTCATCATTTTCATCATTTGACTACTCAAATATCACATTCCTTTCATCATCTACATTCAATTATACAATATAATGCATGCATGCATTACATTACCTATTGCTCTTATGCTTTACATTATTGATGAACCTTATATAATTTCTCATAGAGCTTGGAGGACATTAGGGCTCTCTTTGCATCCTTTATTACAGACTCATAATGATTTTTTAATGCTTTTATCTTATCACTATGTCAAAATATAAACCTCTATGCTCCATTCAGAATATATCACATCTACAGGAGAGTATATCATCTTGTGTGAATGATCCATCACAAAGTTGTAAGGAGACATATTATCATCTATGATTTTTTTGAATACTAGTTCTTTGTTAATCATGATTATGTCATTGTTAGGGTATATTCCTCCATAAATACATGCTAGATCCACATGTATTATGATGTAACTGCCTTGAATATAATGGTGGGATATCCATCATTACTTCGTGTATATATACCTATCCATGCAGCTTGACATCCTTATAAGTCCAATGCATACGATTAATGCTACATATCATTCCACGAAATTTATGACTGATTGAATTATTAATCGTTCGAGGTCTTTTTCGTAACACCTTCTTAGATTTTTTTCTAAATTAATGCCCATGACACTTATACGGAACCTTTACAAACAATTAATAGTAATGCTTTGATCACTAATGTGTATTTATTCATCACATTGGTCAACACTTATGTCATATGCCAACTTATGTATGTCAAATTTACACTTTTACAAATTAGATAGACCCAAACTAGCTGGTATCATTTCTTTGTGTAAAGTAGGTATAATAGGTACACATATCTCAAGAGTTCAGTAGAAAATTTGGCAATTCGTTTGGAAGCGAGGTCTAAAGTAAGTTTTATAGTACACTGGATCTAAAACGAAGTAGTTGTTCCATAATTGGCCGACTCCTTCATCACAACCCCTTTTGACATGTTTATGCTTCCACCTTGATCGTCTAGACCTTAAATGTTCTTCAATATCAATCTATGTCCATTTCATGTACATGTTATCAAGCTTATAAGACATTAGTTCCTTATACTAGTTAGTGGCTAATTGCATCAACATCATGTTAACATTATTATACAAAAGGCGATTTGGATTCATGTTATTGCAAGAATTAATAATGAAAGTTAGAAAGTTTGACGGTGTTAGGAAAAAGGAAATTGTAAGGCTCCGTTCCCCGGACGCTCATAGCTGGTCAATCATTGCATATAAAACATACATTTATATTAACTATAATAAAACATCGCAGCGGAAACATTAAAAACAACATTTCATTTCATTATAAATGCTTTTGCAATTTAATACAATATTCGTTACAAAATATCGTTTGTTCACATTACAATGCAAAAACATTATACAAAAGAATGCCATCCAAAAAGAGCCAAGTAGCCACCCTATACACATAAAAGTCAGCGTTACTGAGTGAGTTCTAGTTTTAAAAATAAAACATACTTTACTTTCGTTTAAAACCGTTCTTTACTTTCGTACATGATCACACATCATACGTACACATAAATAATATCATTTTTATCTTCGTCATTTGTTCGTTAACTTTCATTCACATTCATTCATACTTTCTTACTTTCATTCGTACGTTCATTACTTTCGATGACATGTACAATACCCTGAACATTGTGCACGAAGCGGTTACTGGGCCTGAGGTCTTTCATAGACCTCGGACATTATGCACGAAGCTGACTTTAGTACCTGGGGCAAGTACATGCACCACTTATCTTTTCTCTTTCATTCCGGATCAATGCCATATGTTATACCCCGAACATTGTGCACGAAGCTGGTTACTGGGCCTGAGGTCTTTCATAGACCTCAAACATTGTGTGTGTGCATCCTTATGGGGTAGCTAACCCACACACAGTTGAGCTAACACCCTTCATTGGGTGTGAACCTCCATACATTTGCTTGCAAGCCTTTCTTACTTTTATTCATTCATTAATGCATGCATTCTTTCATTACGTTCCTCTTTTCATTATCTTACACTTTACGTTTCATAATACTTATTCATTTCTTACATAAACATTCAACGTAAAGCCACGGGAAAATAATCATACATAATATGGAACATAAACATAACCATACAAAACATCACCATGCAAGGCACCATCATACATACATAACCCATCACATCATCTATGACCTCAAAAGTCAACTTATTTAGCCCTCGGGAACCTCCCAAGTCAAAACCACATTTACACTTTTTCCAAAAAGCAGAAAATATTCCAAGTCCTTTCAGTCGCATAAGCCTTATTTGGGCGTATGAATAACACTTAGGCGTATGGAGCATGGATGGCTTCCAGATGCATGGGCACTATGGGGCGTATGAACCCTCACTCGCATGACCTCCAGTTGCATGATTTTCAGGTGCATGACCTTCAGTCACATGACTTTCAGGCGCATGACCTTTTGTCGCATGACTTTCAGGCGCATGACCTTCAGTCGCATGACTTTCAGGCGCATGACCTTCAGCCGCATGACTTTCAGGCGCATGACCTTCAGTCGCATGACTTTCGGTCGCATGACCTTCAGTTGTATGACTTTCGGTCGCATGACTTTCGGTTGCATGACATTTAGTCGCATGAGGAAATTTCCAGACGCATGAGCCCTAATTGGGCGCAGAAGAAGTCTCATTCGTACCTGAACAACAGATTGCGGTCCCCAAACCTTCTCTAACCTGTTTTAAGCTTATACCAACCATCCTAAGCCTTAGAAACCCATATGCATCATCATCAAACATAATCTGCCCAAAATCCAAACCCCACTCGAATCGCACACATCACACAAACACACAACCACACAAGCACAAACATATGGGTACATCACCTAACACAACAAATATAGTTTCATATGCATTTCCAGCCCCGAAATCGGTTAAAACATGTGAAATAGGGGTTCTAGAACTCACTTTAGTAGCCTCTTTGGGTAAGACTTCCTTCAAACTCGTGTGCCTCAAGCTTCACCTTAAAACCCTCTTGAATTTGGCTCTTCACCTTGATTCTTCAAACTCCCGAATGGAATTCTGCCCTTTCCCTTTTTCTCTCTCTCAATACCGACTGGAATAGGGAGGATGAGGGGAGAGTGGGCGGCCATGCCCCCTTTAAACCCACTCTTCCAAAGTTTTGTCCTTTTGGCATATTTCACCCCTTAACTTGGATAAAATGCCTTTTCCCCCTTTTCTTTCTTTTTCTTTCTTTATTTGGCTTAAAAAAATAACCAGGTATTACAAGTCCACCCCCTTATATAGGTTTCGTCCTCGAAACCCGGCATCCCTCGAACAAATATGGGTAATGCTATCTCCCACATAGACTCAGATCCCTTTCTGTGCTTCCATTGTACGCGCACAAGGGGGACCACTTTATTCCTCAACCTCTTCTCTTTATGGTCAATGATCGCCACTGGTTGTTCCAAATAATTGAGCCATTCATCTATCTAGATATCTTCTAGTGGTACAACCATATCCTTGTCTGCCAAACGTTTCCTCAGATGAGATACATGGAATGTCGGATGACTCCCACTTAACTCCTCTGGTAACTCCATTCTATATGCCACCTCTCCTACTCGAGCAATGATTCGGAAAGGCCCTATGTACCTTTGGCTCAACTTGCCCCGCTTTCTAACCGAATGATACCCTTCCAAGGTAAGACTTTCAACATAACTCTATCACCCACCTGGAACTCAACCAAATGATATCCTTCCCAGCTTCTCAGTCGAATGATGAGGATCCTATTCTGTACATTATTACGATAATTCATTTATGTTCATTCATACGTTCGTTCTTTACATCATTATCTTTCACTTTTCTCGAGATCCGGTCAGACTTACCCTCTTCGTGGCACTCAGCCACGATTACTGAGGTTGAATGACAAGGATCCATATCGCACATTTCATACTTTTATTATCATTCATTTCTCATCTAGATCCTGTCAAGCTTCACCCTCCTCATGGTACTCAGCTATGATTACTGAGGTCGAATGACAAGGATCCCGTTCATTCATTATCACACTTTTGCTCAAATCGCACCTTCGCTTCATCGTACCCGAAGTACATATCACACAGATCGCACACATAAGGAAGCCAGAATCGCACGCTATCTCATGGGTTAGCCAAGATCGCACGCTATAAAAACCACATGAGGCAGCCAAAATCGCACGCTACCCTTATGCCGTCCATTACACATATCGCACAAATCGCACCATCGGAGTGATCACGAAGATCGAGTCCCCCTGTGTGTGTGAGAACTCTCGGGGTTTAGCCAGAATCGCATGCCATCCCATGGGTTAGCCATGATCCCACGCTATATAAACGACACGAGGCAGCCAAAATCGCACGCTACATAGCACACGGTAAATACCACATCGCACGTATCAGAGCAGTTACTAAAACTGAACTCCCACTGTGTCTATGTCCCCTTATGAGTAAGCCAAGATCGCACGCTACACACACAGTTGAGCTAACAACCCTCAGTGAGTTGTGAACCTCCTTTCTTTCTTTAGCAAGCCATCCTATCTCTCATTCATTCGTTTATGCTCGCATTCATTCATT
Organism: Flaveria trinervia; assembly: GCA_025506515.1. Classification (NCBI taxonomy): domain Eukaryota; kingdom Viridiplantae; phylum Streptophyta; class Magnoliopsida; order Asterales; family Asteraceae; genus Flaveria; species Flaveria trinervia. The sequence goes on from CM046448.1 coordinate 31,352,138, forward strand.
ACATTCCTCTTTTCATTATCTTTCACTTTACGTTACATTATACTTTCTTTACATTTATTAACGTTCAACGCAAAGCCAAGGGAAGACATACATACATAATAAGGAAAATATACATAAACATAAACATACACCATACAGGCAACATCATACATGCATAACACACGTCAAACATAAGCCATCACATCATAACCAGGCTTGTCTCCTATAAGGCCTCGTTCCCGGGACGCTTACAGCTGGTGATTCATCGCTCATAAAACATATACTTTGCATTTATTTATCAAAACATTGCAGCGGAAACATAAAACTTTCATTTATAACTAAAACATGTCATTTACAACATTAGTTTTCATCTCAAAATACATGACATGTCAAAATACGGATGCCAGCCTCAAAATGCTCCCGGTAGCTTATGCATCCATGCCTGCAACTCCTCAGCATCAACATATACCTGCCAACTATCATGCATACAAAAGTCAGCGACGCTAAGTGAGTTCTAGTTTTATAATAAAACATACATTTCTGTGTTAAAACCGTTCTTTCAAAACATACTATACTATACAACCGTTCGTGATCATGCATCATACGTACATACAGATAATATGATTATTATCTTCGTCATTACGTTCATTAACTTTGTTCATTCAACGTATTACATTATCGTTCACTTCTCTTTCTAGATCCGGTAAGACTTTACCCTCTTCGTGGCACTCAGCCACGATTACTGAGGTTGAATGACGAGGATCCTATTCTGTACTTTATTACGATAATTCACTTCCGTTCATTCTTACGTTCATTCTTTCATACATGATTTTTCATTCATTACTCATTATTACTCGAATCTTGTCTCTTGCAATATCCCCGACTCATGCTCGAAAGCTGATGCTGTGCCGGGGCCTGCTCACAAACCCCCGACTCATGTCCGAAGACTGACACAGCACCGGGATACCTGACAAAGATCCCATATGAGTCAATCACAAGGATTGAACTCCATCCGAGTCTGTTGCAACACAAAGTTGCTCATCTCATTATCTCGTCTCATGGACAAAGACCTTTGTCGAGTCTGTTGCAACACAAAGTCACTCACCTCATAACTATGCTTGGCTTTATGCCACACCCCCGAAGTCATACGTAACTTGGGTAACAACACCACCACCGAAGTGGGTAACAACACCCCCACCAAAGTGGGTAACACCCCTATAGAAATGGGTAACACCCCCATAGAAATGGGTAACACCTCTGAAGGTCAGTCACAAAGACTGGAACCCTTGCATGCACACTTTAGAATTTGCTGAACCTCATGCGGTAGAGCTTAAGGCATTAAGAGCCGTGCACCTCTGTACATACTGCTTTCAAGCCTCTCTATACTTCCTTCTTTATTCATTAAATCATGCATGCATTCATTCATTACGTTCCTCTTTTCATTATCTTCCACTTTACGTTACATAATACTTTCGTTACATTTATTAATGTTCAATGCAAAGCCAAGGGAAGACATACATACATAATAAGGAACATACACATAAACATAAACATACACCATCACAATACAAGCAACATCATACATACATAACACACATCAAACATAAGCCATCACATCATAACCAGGCCTATCTTCCCATTTTACCCCTTGAAATCCACTCAGAAAACCTCAAGTCGAAAGTGGGCGCATGGGTCCTTCCAGGCGCATGAGCATAAATTTTCAAGTATAAAACAGTCTGGGCGCATGGGCACTGTTTGGGCGTTTCTGCCCTGTTTAGGCGCATCCCCAACACTTAGCCGTTTCAAGCACTTGGACGCATGGGCACTGTTTAGGCGCATGGCCAATACTTAGCCGTTTCAGTCACTAGGACGCATGGGCACTGTTTGGGCGCATGGTCCACACTTAGCTTTTTCATCACTTGGGCGCATGGGCATTATTTAGGCGCATGGCCAAATCTTGGGCGCATGGCCAATACTTAGACGCATGGGCCAACATGCTGGGCGCATGGGCCACTATTAGGCGCATGATCCACCCTTGGGCGCATGGCCAACACTTAGGCGTCTGGCCACTCATGCTAGATGCATGGGCCATTGTTTGGGCGCATGAACCACTATTCATGTTCATCAGAACATTCTGAAATCTTTTCTATGCTACCAATTTCACCTGATTATCATTCTAAGCATACCCAAACACAAATCTAACATACTAAGGCCATCTAAGCATGCTAAACATCATCACTAACCCATAATCAACACTATAACAGGCATACATACATACAACATTCGAACATAAAGCTGTAAACCCGCGGTTTCTTTAAAACCATGTATGCATAATAGCCCCAAATCAGTTAAAAATCAGTAAAAGAGGGGTTCTAGAAACTCACCTCGAGTAGCTTTTGAACAACAATCTTCCCGTTCAAGACCCACTTCGATTCAGCTCTTTGAATCCCAAAAACAAACTCTAAACAACCAGAACTTCGATTAAGAACTCAATACTCAGCTGAAACCGAGATCATAGAAGAGGAGGCTTACCTTTTACAGCTTCTTCTTCCTCTTTCTCTCTCTACAACCGAGAGTCTCTCTCTATCTCTCTTCTTCTTTTCAGCCATGAAGAAGAAGATGATAAAGGAAGAATGGGCACCCATGCCCTTAAATCCTTAAAATAATAAAAGTGTACTTTGTACACTTTTTCCCCTTCCATTTGTGCAAAGTTTCTATTCATTACACTTACTTTTCTTTTCCTTTCGTTTAAATAAAATTTCGGGGTGTTACACCTCAAAACGAGGAATCCACATCTGCCCGAATCGGGTCCTAACATCGAGTGTGTTTTCACCTAATTCCGCAACCAGACCTCTCATCCTTTCAGAGTTAAGGTGATCTTCTTTCAACGCCTCATCTTGAAACTCCTTGACCTGCTTCATCACATCAGAGGTCATAACCAACTGATAAGCCTTCACTCGAATCGGCTCGGGTCTCTCCTTTCGACTAAGGGCGTTCGCCACAACGTTGTCTTTGCCTAGTTGGTAATGGTTCTCACAATCATAGTCCTTTATAAGCTCCAACCATCTCCTTTGCCTCATATTCAAGTCTTTCTTCTCGAAGAAATACTTCAAGCTTTTATGGTCGGTGAATATGGTGCACTTCGTCCCATACAGGTAATGTCTACATATCTTTAACGCGAAGACCACGACTGCTAGCTCGAAGTCATGAGTAGGATAATTAACCTCATGAACTTTCAACTATCGGGATGCATAGGCTATAACCTTTCCTCTTTGCATCAACACACATCCCAACTGTAACATCCGTCGAATTTCAAAATTATGAAACCAATACTTTGATAGGTACACATGTCTTTATCAAGGTTGTAGTTGACCTAATAATTTGATAAGTCAACGTAAGGATTTGGTTTGTAAACCGAACGTTACACCTGAAACATCTTGTTACTTTAAATCGTTTTATCATTGATCTTGTCTTTTGGATCTTAAAACTCACTACCCGATTCTCTTAACGACCCTTAATAATCTGTTTTTGAATGTCTTCCTTTCCAAACCACATTTATTCCGCAACCTCATCTCAATGTTACTTTTATTCTGAACTGAACCATTAATCTTAACAAACACGATTCACGTATCAAATTTAACTAATGCAACTTTGAAACCTCAATGACATAAGTAAACAAGAATCAATCATCTAGAACCCTGTTAAAGTTATTTGCTTGAGAAGCTCCTATGAATTCATATCCCATCCAAAGGTGTCCTAAATATATTTCTCATGCTCGTTAAGCTAAGTCTTGTGTTGATCTAAAACTTGGTGTAGTGTCAAAACCTTCCTAATTGTTTTGAACTGCTTGACATGTAAAAGCCTATCAATTGAAATTCTAAATTAATAATATTGCACCCTTTTGTTAAGAAACACATGAAATCATGAATTATAAAATTTAACAAACTTAAGCAAAGCAAAACATCATAATTAGACTTATTAAATTTAAGCGCTCCCAAGAGTTCACTTGCGAACGTGAAATGAAATCCAAGTCTTCTCATATCCTTGAAATTAGTTTTCTCGAGATTAAATTTCAGGACGAAATTTCTTAAAGTAAGGAAGACTGTAACATCCGTCGAATTTCAAAATTATGAAACCAAACCCGAACTCACTTTAAACTTTCATACGATGGAAATTTTAATATTTAAAATTTTTATTATTTATTTTATCGAACCAAACGCGTTAAATGTGCAATTTAAGCAATATTGAAAATTGTTTAATTCATTTTATCATTTAAACAAAGAATAATAATTTATGTATTTTATAAATAAATCTTTTTCATAAAAATATAAATCTTTATTGATCATTTTACAATAAATAACTAAATGAAAAAGACTTATTAAAACTTATAAAGTTACAAGTTTTATAAAAGTTATAAAGATTTGATAAGAAAATAAATTATAATTATTCTTTTATCCATTTTTTCAATTTAATCTTATATTTATTTTAAAATCCTAACCCATTTTAAAAGACTTATAAATCACCATTAACACCATTCATAACCTCCTCCTAACCTGAAGTATAAAAGCAAGGCTTAGGCCTCACTTTTTATTTGCTCATTCTCTAAAAATCTCACTATCATATCTTTCTTTCATCCATTGGTTAATTTTATTTTACAAAAAAATTCAAGAATTCTTAATACAAAGGTAATCTTTTATTGCTTTTATATTATACATTTTAATCATCCTAATATCCAATTGTTCTCATGACTTTATGTTCTTACTATTGTTCTTTCTTCTACCAAATCTCTTTTTATTTTAATCATCATCATTTTATCATTAACATTTTAATAATCACTAACCTTATAACAATCACTAACATTCCTAAATCAAGCTAACAACACACTAACATAAACATAGAATAATATACCATATATTGACATAATAAAATGTTCTAACCCGTTTCATGCTTTAATGATTTTAAAAGTGCACATAAGTGCCTTATTACAATTTTGGCAGAATATAATCTTACTTTAACCGACCATAACTTGATCTTAACAAAATAAATTTGAGTAAACTCAGACTCCAATGTTAATTTCTTCGAATTAAATTTTGAACAATAGTTTATACGTCTTCATAATCAATCGGACGACTCAACAACAGCCTTCACAAGATAAGTGCGCATTTCAGCACCTTCTGTCTTGTGCTGCTTGTTTGACCTATTTAAAGATCTTTTCATAAAATTGTTTTTGAATGAAAGTTGTCCGAGAGACTTTGAACTAATCAAGTATAAACTTCTATAATTTTATGAAACCATTTTCTATTTTTAAAACCTATTCAAACTTATACCAAACATTCTGTCAAAAATCTAAAATTGATGCAATAATCCTTTTTCAATCTACCTTTCGTTTTTAGCATTCTTTAAACGTCCTAATTTCTTGTAATGAATTCCAACCTCAAGTTATTGTTCTTTTTATCATTTAGGACATCACTTTGACTCTTGACATTCAAGTTTTCTTATGTACTCTACAACCACCACTATACTTGTGAGTTTTCCATGTGAGTATTTCTATACCCTTTTTTCATATTTTCACATTTTGGGGTGAAACATGTTAACTTATAATCGTTGCACTTGTAAAACGTTTGATTCTTGTAACTTATGGCAATTCACTTGTATGTTGTGGTTAGTTGATCTTTGTAGCTACCATGTAATGTCGATTATATGTACAATCATTAACTATTGCTAGCCTGGCGACGTCATAGATCTATGGCCCTAACAAGCCTGCTTGGTTGATCCAAGTATACTTAGCTAATCGTATATACTTGTAAACGTTTAAGATTTGTAAAATTGTCAAGGTTTGATCGTGCATTCTGTCTTACATCCCTAGTTACTTTGTTCACTAATTTATGACATGAATTGGCATCTTTTATATATTTATGTATTGAAAACTATAGAAATCTCACCAACATTATTGTTGACCCTTTATTTTTAACATGTTTCAGGTTTAATACTAGAGATTTCTCTTCGTGCTCATATAAGACTTGGACCTAGTTTAACTAAATATATTATTTCTTTGTTTGAAGCTTTTGTATTGTATGGACTTATTTGTCTTGTAATGTTCAATGATTAATAATATTTAATATTATTTCAACTTAATTAGTTCCATGTGCTATGAACAATCGTTTCACATTCGTCCGCCTCGATGATTCCGTCGTCGGTCGGGGTGTGACACCAACCTCGAGTAGGAAGCATCTGAGTAAACCACCAAATCTTCACTTCCATCGGGTAACGACAAAACAGGAGCTTGAGTCAATCTCGCCTTTAAATCCTCAAACACTTCCTTTTGAGCTTGACCCCATACAAACTTTACATCCTTCCGGTCAACTTGGTTAGTGGAGAAGCGATCTTAGAGAAGTCTTGAACAAACCTTCTATAATAGCCCGCCAAACCCAAGAAACTACGAATCTCAGATGGCGTCTTTGGAGACTTCCATTGCATCACCGCCTCCACCTTTGCTGGGTCCACCATAATCCCTTCAGGATTCACCACTTGACCCAAGAACTGGACCTCACGCAACCAGAACGCACACTTAGAGAATTTAGCATACAACTTCTCCTTTCTCAGCGTCTCTAACACCTCTCAAATATGACCGGCATGCTCATTCTCGTTCTTTGAATAAATCAGGATATCATCAATAAACACAATCACTGATTTATCTAAAATCGGCGGACACACTAGTTCATCAAGTCCATAAAGCAGCTGGCGCGTTAGTCAAACCAAAAGACATAATGAGAAAATCAGTGTCCATAGCGCGTGCGAAAAGCTGTCTTAGGGATATCCTACTCTTTTACCTTTAACTGATGGTAACCAGATCGAAGATCTATCCTCGGGAACCAACTGGCACCTTGGAGCTGATCAAACAAATCATTAATTCTCGGTAACGGGTATCGGTTCTTTACTGTCAAATTATTCAGCTCACGCTAGTTGATACACATCCTCATGCTACCGTCTTTTTTCTTCACGAATAAGACCGGAGCACCCCAAGGAGAGATGCTCGTTCGAATGAACCCCTTATCAAGTAACTCTTGTAGTTGCTCCATCAACTACTTCATCCCAGTCGGAGCCAACAGATATGGTGCCTTAGCAACAGGTTGGGCACCTAGTATCAAATCAATCTGAAACTCGATCTCCCGGTCAGGTGGCACCCCTGGTAAGTCTTCAGGAAATACATCTGGAAAGTCACACATAACCGGTACATTGGATAGTTGTGGTGTTGGTGTATCCACATCCTTTACATAGGCCAAGTAGGCGCTACATCCATGTCTCATGCACTTTCCCACCACTGCCATCGAAATCACCTTCGGAATCGTAGTGACTTGATCACCATAAACCGTCACCAAACTCTTGTCAGGCGCTATCAAACGAATCATCTTTTTACGACACACAATTTTTGCCTCGTAGTCCACCAACCAATCCATTCCTAGGACTACATCGAACCCGCCTAAGGTCATCTCGAATGGTCTAACAGGAAACTTGTGACCTTCTAATTCCACGTCACAACTATCTATCATCTCAAAAATCTGGGTAGACTTACCTATGACAGTTTCTACATCAAAGTGTGCATTTACACTCCTACTTCTAACATGCAGTTTAGCATAGAAAGCAGTAGAAATAAAACTTTTACTTGCACTAGAATCAAATAACACAGAGGCTAAAGTTTGGTTTACTAGAAATTTACCTGACACAACATTAGGGTTCATCCTAGCCTCCTCCTGCGTCATCATAAATGCTCTAGCGCTCGCCCTTTGTCCTTCTACCCCAGCCTTCTTCACTCCCGAACCTTCAGCTCTCAGCTTCTTGCAGTCCCTACTCATGTGGCCCTCCCCGCCACAGTTAAAACACCTCCCTGCCTTGCATTCCCTCTCCATATGACCAGGCTTCCCATATTTGAAGCGCACGTTCGATCCCCACCTACACTCCCCGGTGTGCTCCTTCCCACACTTGCCACATCTCTTCACCCTCGCACTAGATGTGACCACTCGTCAGTCATCCACTCGTCGGTCATCCACTCGTGCACCTTTGTTGCTTGGAGTGGCCTCGCCATGTCTACCCGCTTCCCATTCCAGTTCCGATCACCACCACCTTTCTTGCTGCCTTTAGCCACCACCACAGTCCTTTCAACATACAACCTCCCCGCCAAGTCAACTGCCGACCTAAACGTGCTCGGTCGGGCAACGATCATGTGCCTATGGACATTTGCTAGCAAACCCTGGATATAGCTCTTGATCTTTCATGACAAGGGTATCTGGCACCAGCTATGCCATCTCATTGAACTTGGTGGTGTATTGCTGATGTGTCATTGTTCCCGCTTCCAGCTGCAGAAACTCTCTCTCAACTTTGTCCATCTTTCGATGAGGACAGAACTCCTCAATCACCAGCCTTTTCAGCTCTGCCCACTTCATCCTTCCATTTGCTTGACTACCCTCGGCTTGGATAATATTGTCCCACCAGCACAGAGCCGAGTCCACAAACGAGTGGGCAACAAACTTCACCTTCTGATCTTCCCGACACTTGCTAATATCGAGAACAACTTCCATGTCTCTCACCCATCGGTGATCAGAAGCAGCAGTGCCGTTACCATCAAAAGTAGGGGGCTTGCATCTTTGAAATGCCCCGTAGTTGCATCCTTGTGTTGCCTTCGATGCAGGCTCTTCTTCCTCTTCCTTATCTTCGGAGAAAACCGTCTCCGTCTCTGATCGCTCCTATTCTCCCGAGGACCTATTCCTCTCCTTTCTTTCCCCTTCCCGGACAGCCTTAATCACTCTAGTCACCACAGACGGTAAGATCGTCTGCATTACCTGATGCCCCTCCTCTACAACAGCCTCCTTTACTGAGCCTCTTAAATTAGCACTCTCGTCTCCGCCCTCTGGATGAGGGGTCTCGGGTTCTTCATGAACCACCTTTTCGGCCCTAGGCCTTCCTCTTTCGGCCTGCGGTTCTGCACCACGTCCACCATGAACTCCACCACGTGAAGCTTTAGATGATCTACCATCGTCCATCCTCTAAACACACTGAAAGATTCAAACACTAACACGGTCATTCAAGGGAATAGCTTAGTTTACGTCAAGTATAATAAGTTCTTATTTATAGTGGCCAGTTGTGATTAGCCACTTACTTTACTCTTCATACCCTAAGCATTTCCTATCCTGACTACATCAGTATCTAAATCTACAAAAAGCACTTAAACCACATAACATGTGCACATAATACCATTTAGCATTAAGAAAATACTTGATGGCACGCAACTACTCAGACTGACATCCCTTCCCTTTCCGTCCCATTTTAAGTTTAAGTTTAGGTTTATTCTGAAAATTTACCCGTTTCACTTAAACTTTGGCTCTGATACCAACTTGTAAGGCCCCGTTCCTGGGACGCTCACAGCTGGTCAATCATTGCACATAAAACATACATTTATATTAACTTTAATAAAACATCGCAGCAGAAACATTAAAACAACATTTCATTTCATTATAAATGCTTTTGCAATTTAATACAACATTCGTTACAACATATTGTTTGTTCGCATTACAATGCAAAAACATTATACAAAAGAATGCCATCCAAAAAGAGCCAAGTAGCAGCCCCGTGCCATCCTCAGCAACTTTTACCTGCTAACTGGAAACACATAAAAGTCAGCGTTGCTGAGTGAGTTCTAGTTTTAAAAATAAAACATACTTTACTTTCATTTAAAACCGTTCTTTACTTTCGTACATGATCACACATCATACATACACATAGATAATATCATTATTATCTTCATCATTTGTTCATTAACTTTCATTCACATTCATTCATACTTTCATTTGTACGTTCATTACTTTCGATGACATGTACAATACCCCGAACATTGTGCACGAAGCGGTTACTAGGCCTGAGGTCTTTCATAGACCTCGAACATTGTGCATGAAGCTGACTCTAGTACCTGGGGCAAGTACATGCACCACTTATCTTTTCTCTTTCATTCTGGATCAATGCCATATGCTATACCCCGAACATTGTGCACGGAGCTGGTTACCAGGCCTGAGGTCTTTCATAGACCTCGAACATTATGCACGAAGCTGACTCCAGTACCTGGGGCAAGCGGCAAGGATCCCATACATATGGTCAATCACAAGGCTTAGACCCCAGTGTGCATCCTTCTAGGGTAGCTTACCCGCACACAGTTGAGCTAAGACCCTTTATTGGGTGTGAACCTCCATACATTTGCTTGCAAGCCTTTCTTACTTTTATTCATTCATTAATGCATGCATTCTTCATTAATTTCCTTTTTTTATTATCTTCCACTTTACGTTATATAATACTTATTCATTTCTTTCATTAATATTCAACGTAAAGCCACGGGAAAATAATCACACATAATATGGAATATACACATAACCATAGAAAACATCACCATGCAAGGCACCATCATACATACATAACCCATCACATCATCTATGACCTTTAAAGTCAATTTACTTAGGCCCCGGGAACCTCCTAAGTCAAAACCTACATTTACACTTTTCCCTAAAAAGCAGAAAATATTCTAAGTCCTTTCGGGCGCATGAGCCCTATTTGGGCGTATGAAGAACACTTAGGCGTATGGAGGTAGGGCTGCAGACAAACTGAATGTTCAGTGAACAGTTTGTGAACCGTTCGGCGGGAAGTTCATTTGTGTTCATTCGTTTAGTAAATGAATGAACACGAACACGAAAATTCCGTTCGTTTAGTTAAACGAACGAACATGAACACAACCCGCATTCGTTCATTATGTTTGCGAACGTTCGATAATGTGTTCATTTATGTTCGTTAGTGTTAGTTCATGACAGTTCGATAAAGTGTTCGTTTATATTCGTTTATATTCTTAGTTATTGTGTTAGTTATTTTTATGACTATTATATCAAGTATTTTTTGATATATATGTTAACTACTTATTATTTTTTATTAATTTTGTGTAATCTTTGTAATAAAAAATATAATTTTATTCTAAAATAAATCTATAATAATTTGTATTCGTTTGTGTTTATGAATTTTTTTGTGTTCATCATGTTCATTGATAGTTTTTTTGTGTTCGTTTGCTTTTGTTTGTGTTCGTTTGCTTTTGTTTGTGTTCATTTTCTTTTGTTTGTGTTCGTTTGCTTTTGTTTGTGTTCGTTTGCATTCGGTAAGTGTTCGTGAACATGTTCATTTTCTTAATGAACAAACACGAACAAGAAATCCCGTTCGATAAGTGTTTGTGAACAGTTCATGAACAAGTTTATTTCTTAACAAACGAACACAAACAAGGCCTTTTTCATGTTCGTTTGGTTCGTTTGCAGCCCTATATGGAGGGCTTCCAGACGCATGGACACTATGGGGCATATCAACCCTCAGTTGCATGACCTCCCATCGCATGATTTTCAGGCGCATGACCTTCAGTCGCATGACTTTCAGGCGCATGACCTTCAGTCGCATGACCTTCAGTCGCATGACCTTCAGTCATATGACTTTTAGGCGCATGACCTTCAGTTGCATGACTTTCAGGCGCATGACCTTCAGTCACATGACTTTCGGTCGCATGACCTTCAATCGCATGAGGAAATTTCTAGACGCACGAGCCCTAATTGGGCGCAAAAGCAGTCTCATTCGTACCTGAACGACAGATTGCAGTCCCCAAACCTTCTCTAACCTGTTCTAAGCTTATACCAACCATCCTAAGCCTTAAAAACCCTTACGCGTCATCATCAAACATTATTTGCCCGAAATCCAAACCCTACCCGAATCACACACATCACACAAACACACAACCACACAAGCACAAACATATGGGTACAACACCCAACACAAGAAAAATAGTTTCATATGCATTTTCAGCCCCAAAATCAGTTAAAACATGTGAAATAAGGGTTCTAGAACTCACCTTAGTAGCCTATTCGGGCAATACTTCCTTCAAACCTATGTGCCTCAAGCTTCACCTCAAAATCCACTTGAATTTGGCTCTTCACCTTGATTCTTCAAACTCCCGAATGGAATTCTACCTTTTCCCCTTTTCTCTCTCTCAAAACTGACTAGAATGGGGAGGATGAGGGGAGAGTGGGCGGCCATGCCCCCTTTACACCCACTCTTCCTAAGTTTTGTCCTTTTTGGCCTATTTTACCCCTTAACTTGGATAGAATGCATTTTCCCCCTTTTTCTTTCTTTTCTTTCTTTTCTTTCTTTCTTTGGCTTAAAAAAATAACCGGGTGTTACAAGTCCACCCCCTTATATAGGTTTCGTCCCCGAAACATGTCATCCTTCGAACAAATATGGGTAATGCTTTCTCCCACGTAGACTCGAATCCATTTCTGTGCTTCCACTGTACGTGCATAAGGGGGACCACTTTATTCCTCAACCTCTTATCTTTACGGTCAATGATCGCCACTGGTGCTCCACATAATTGAGTCGTTCATCTACCTAGATATCTTTGAGTGGTACAACCATATCATTGTCTGCCAAACATTTCCTCAAATGAGATACATGGAATGTCAAATGAATTCCACTTAACTCTTCTGGTAGCTCTAGTGTATAGGCCACATCTCCTACTCGAGCAATGATTCGGAAAGGCCCTATGTACATTGGGCTCAACTTGCCCCGCTTTCTGAACCGAATGATACCCTTCCAAGGTGAGACTTTCAACATAACTCTACCACCCACCTGAAACTCAATCGGTCTACGTCGTTTATCAGCATACGACTTTTGCCTGTCTTTAGTTGCCTTCATGAAGGCCTTGATCCTTCCCAGCTTCTCAGTCGTAGCCTCGACCACCTGACGCTCCCTAATTCTTTTTGGCCGATATCACCTCAAAAAACGGGTGTTCTACATCTCTATCGTATAGCATCTTATAAGGAGGCATACCAATAGTGGCATGATAACTATTGTTATATGAGAACTCAGCTAACGGTAAGTGGTCATACCAACTTCCTCCAAAGTCAATGACACATGCCCGAAGCATATCCTCCAGCGTCTGCATGGTCCTTTCCGACTGACCATCCGTCTGAGGATGATAAGTCGTGCTAATATGTAACCTCGTCCCCATTGCGTCATGGAATTTCTTCCAAAATTTAGATGTAAACCAGTGTCACGATCAGACACAATAGACACCGGCACACCATGACTAGTTACAATCTTTTTAATGAACAGATCCGCCAACCTCTCAGATGAATAAGTCTCGCAAATCGGTAGGAAGTGATCACTCTTCATCAAACGGTCAACTATCACCCATATTGCATCATAACCTCGCGCAGTACATGACAACTTCGTAATAAATTCCATGGTGATGTGCTCCCACTTCCACTCCGGTATATCCAAAGGTTGGATCTTCCCATATGGCTTTTGGTGCTCAGCCTTCACTTGCAAACAAGTAAGGCATTTACTCACATACTCCACATCACGCTTCATACCCGACCACCAATAATCATTCTTTATGTCTTGGTACTTCTTCGTAGCACCGGGATGAATGGAGTATCGGGTTTTGTGAGCTTCATCCATAATCCTCCCACGTAGATCCCCAAAATGAGGAATCCTCATCCACCCGAATCGGGTCCTAACACCGAGTGTGTTTTCACCCAATTTCGCAACCAGACCTCTCATCCTTTCAGAGTTAAGGTGATCTTCTTTCAACGCCTCATCTTGAAACTCCTTGACCTGCTTCATCACATCAAAGGTCATAACCAACTAATAAGCCTTCACTCGAATCAGCTCGGGTCTCTCCATTCGACTAATGGCGTCCGCCACCACGTTGGCTTTGCCCGGATGGTAATGGATCTCACAATCATAGTCCTTTATGAGCTCCAACCATCTCCTTTGCCTCATGTTCAAATCTTTCTGCTTGAAGAAATATTTCAAGCTCTTATGGTCGGTGAATATGGTGCACTTCGTCCCATACAGGTAGTGTCTCCATATCTTTAACGCGAAGACCATGGCTACTAGCTCCAAGTCATGAGTAGGATAATTAACCTCATGAACTTCAACTATTGGGATGCATAGACTATAACCTTTTCTCTTTGCATCAACACACATCCCAACCCCGAGTAGGAAGCATCTGAGTAAACCACCAAATCTTCACTTCCATTGGGTACCGACGAAACAGGAGCTTGAGTCAATCTCGCCTTTAACTCCTCAAACGCTTCCTCTTGAGCTTGACCCGATTCTAACTTTACATCCTTACAGGTCAACTTGGTTAGTGGAGAAGCGATCTTAGAGAAGTCTTGAATAAACCTTCTGTAATAGCCACCAAACCCAAGAAACTACGAATCTTGGATGGCGTCTTTGGAGACTTCCATTGCATCACCGCCTCCACCTTTGTCGGGTCCACCATAATCCCTTCATGATTCACCACGTGACCCAAGAACTGGAGCTCACACAACCAAAATGCGCACTTGGAGAATTTTGCATACAACTTCTCCCTTCTCAACGTCTCCAACACCTCTCGACTGTAACCGACATGCTCATTCTCGCTCTTTGAATAAATTAGGATATCCTCAATAAACACAATCACTTTTTTATCCAACATTGGCCAACACAATCAGTTCATCAAGTCCATAAAAGCAGCTGGCGCGTTAGTCAAACCAAAAGACATAACGAGAAACTCGTAGTGTCCATAGCACGTGCGAAAAGCTGTCTTAGGGATATCCTACTCTTTTACCTTTAACTGATGGTAACCAGATCGAAGATCTATCCTCGAGAACCAACTGGCACCTTGGAGCTGATCAAACAAATAATCAATTCTTGGTAATGGGTATCGGTTCTATACTGTCAACTTATTTAGCTCATGCTAGTCGATACACATCCTCATGCTACCGTTTTTTTTCTTCACGAATAAGATCGGAGCACCCTAAGGAGAGATGCTTGGTCGAATGAACCCCTTATCAAGTAACTCTTGTAGTTGCTCCATCAACTACTTCATCCCAGTCAGAGCAAACAGATATGGAGCCTTAGCAACAGGTTGGGCACCTGGTATCAAATCAATCTGAAACTCGATCTCCCGGTCAGGTGGCACCCCTGGTAAGTCTTCGGGAAATACATCTGGAAAGTCACACACAACCGGTACATCGAATAGTTATGGTGTTGGTGTATCCACATCCTTTACATAGGCCAAGTATGTCATACCCCAACCTTGACGGCAAAAACGTCGAGATGTGAGAGTTAAGATCGTTCATAGCCACTTAACGCTATTATTAAATCCAAATTTTAAACATTTTTAAGTTCAATAATTTTTACATATTATTATTATTAATAACAATATATTATATTATATAATAGTTATCATTATAATCTTTCAAGTTATAGGATTAAAATACAATTAAAGCAATATGCATAAGCAACCATAAGTTTCATGTATAGTAATAAAGGCCCTTACAAGAATTAACAAAGCTAACAATTAACCCAAAATTACATGATGTTACAATCTCCCTAACTTAAGAGAATTTCATCCCGAAATTAAGAATGAACTAAGAGAACAAATGCGGGTATCTCTCCTTCATATGATCCTCACGCTCCCAGGTGAACTCAACTCCACACTTATTCTCCCAACGAACCTTGACAATTGGAGTAGTTGTGGTTCTTGTTTTCTTCATGATGCGATCCATAATTTCAACAGGTTTCTCAACAAAGTGCAATGACTCGTTGATCTAAATGTCTTCCAGTGAAACATACAGACTCTCGTCGGCCAAACACTTTCTCAAATTTGAGACATAGAACACAACATGAACTCCACTAAGGTCAGAAGGTAGTTCCAGTCTATAAGCCACTTTCTCAATCCTTTTCAGGATTATGAAAGGTCCTACAAATCTTAGAGCTAGTTTCCCCTTCTTTCCAAAGCGAACGACACCTTTCCATGGTGAAACCTTAAGAAGAACCATGTCGCCAACTTGGAACTCCAATGGCTTACGATGCTTATCGGCATAACTCTTTTGTCAAATTCTTGCCACTTCAAGGTTCTTGCGGATTACAGAAACTTTATTGGTCGTTTCTTGCATAAGTTCAGGGCTAGTGATGAAGTTTTCTCCAATGTCGGTCCAGCAGATCGGTGATCGGCATTTACGACCATAAAGTGCTTCAAATGGTGCCATCTTGATACTCGAGTGATAACTATTGTTATACGAAAATTCCGCCAGCGGTAAATGTGTATCCCAATCACCACCAAAGTCAAGGACACATAGTCGTAGCAAATCCTCGAGGGTTTGGATTGTTTGTTCGATTTGACCATCAGTTTGAGGATGGTAAGCCATACTTAAATCCAATTGTGTACCCAAGAGTTCTTGCATAGACGACCAAAAGTGCAAAGTGAAATGAGCATCTCGGTCGGATATGATGTGTAACGACACACCATGACGACTCACAATTTCGTCAATGTAGATGTGAGCCAGTCTTGAAACTTTGTATATGTCTCGTATTGGTATGAAATGTGCCGTTTTGGTCAAACAGTCAACAATCACCCATATACTATCATGACCACGAGGAGTACGAGGTAAGAAATCCATGGATATATGTTCCCATTTCCACATAGGGATTTCGGGTTGTTCAAGTAAACCACTTGGTCGTTGATGCTCGGCTTTGACTCTTGCACATGTGAGACACTTGGAAACATAAGACGCGATATCTTTCTTCATTCTAGGCCACCAATATTGACCACGAAGGTCCATGTACATCTTATCAGAGCCAGGATGAATGGAATATCGAGTTTGATGAGCTTCGTTCATAATGAAGTGCCGAAGGTTATCACAATTCGGAATCCAAAGTCGATTCAAGAAGTAACACATGCCGTTCGGTTTTGTCTCAAGTTGTGACCGAACGTTAAACATCAAATCTTCATCTTTCCCTTCGTCGGTTAATGCCGCTTGTTGAGCCCCGCGAATGCATAACTCGAGGTCACTATTGATCCTTATGTTTTGATGCATGATAGTAGCCTCGTTGACATCCACATGAATCTAGGTATCAAATTCTCCTAGCGTATCAAACCATTTCCTTCGATCTCGGATTTCTTGGAGCGAGATAGTCTTGTTGTGGACCTTGAAACTCAGCGCGTTGGCTACAACATTCGCCTTTCAAGGGTGATAGCGAATGTCACAGTCGTAGTCGCTAATCAACTCAATCCATCGTCTTTGTCTCATGTTGAGATCCTTTTGGTTGAACATGTGTTGGAGGCTCTTATGATCGGTGTAAACTATTCATTGCGTTCCGTAAAGATAATGTCGCCAGATCTTCAAAGCGAAAACCATAGCACCAAGTTCAAGATCATGGGTTGTGTAGTTCACTTCATGAACCTTCAATTGCCTCGATGCGTATACTATGACTTTTCCTCGTTGCATGAGAACACAACCAAGACCTTGATTAGAGGCATCACAATACACGGTAAAGTCATTGTTTCCATTGGGGAGTGTGAGAATAGGAGCGTTACACAGCTTGTGTTTCAGTGCCTCGAAAGCTTCCTCTTGATTGAGTCCCCATTCAAAAGTCGATTCTTTTGGGTTAGCGCCGTTAGTGGTTTAGCAATCTTCAAAAAATTGCTATGAACCTACGGTAATATCCCGCTAAGCCTAGAAAAAACGAACCTCAGTTGGTGTTGTGGGAACACACCAATTCTTCACGGCATTAATTTTAGTAGGATCAACGTGAATTCCTTGGCTATTCACCACATGCGCTAAGAATTGAACCTCTTCTAACCAGAATTCACACTTGGAAAACTTGGCATATAAGTGCTCCTTCTTCAAAAGTCCAAGAACTTGTCGCAAGTGCGTCTCATGATTGATTTTTGTCTTGGAATAAATAAGAATGTCATTAATGAACACGATCACAAACTTATCCAAATACGGTTTACATACTCGATTCATGAGATCCATGAACACGGCAAGTGCATTGGTCAAGCAAAAAGGCATAACCATGAACTCGTAATGTCCATATCGAGTACGAAAAGCGGTCTTTGGAATGTCATCATCATGAACACGTAATTGATGATACCCAGAACGTAGATCGATCTTTGAGAATTGAGTTGCTCCTTGAAGTTGATCGAAGAGATCATCGATTCGAGGGAGAGGGTATCGGTTTTTGATGGTAAGCTTGTTGAGTTCTCGATAGTCGATGCACATACGAAATGAACCATCCTTCTTCTTCACAAACAGTACAGGTGCACCCCACAGTGATGAACTAGGACGAATGAATCCCTTATCGGTCAACTCTTGAAACTGACTACCTAGTTCTTGCATTTCAGATGGTGCAAGACGATAAGGTGATTTAGCCACAGGGTTTGCACGAGGGATTAAGTCAATCTTGAACTCAACTTCTCGCACGGGAGGTAGTCCCTTAAGATCCTCGGGAAAAACCTTAGGAAAGTCCCGCACGACTAGAATGTCTTTTAGTTCCTTACTCTTGGCTTTGGTATTAACTACATATGCCATGAAAGCCATGTAGTTTTTACTTAAGCACTTGCGGTCCTTGATGCAAGACATTAGTTTGAGTCCTTGGGATGATTTCTCCCCAAAGACTTTCAAAGTATCACCAGTCGGTAAAGGAATTCAGATGCACTTCTCGAAGCTTAGAATTTCCGCACGATGCTTGGCTAACCAATCCATGACAACAATAACATCAAAGCTTCCCAGTTGCATTGGAATAAGGTCGATGCAGAACTCGTGTTCGTTAAGGCTCAAGTTACAATCGCGTATTATGACGTCAACAACGATAGATTTTCCATCGGCGAATTCGACCGTGAAGGATCTTTCCAAATTAACACGCGGTTTAGAAAGTATAGGCTCGAATTCCAAGGACACGAAACTCCTATCCGCACCCGAATTAGACAATACAGATGGATAATGACTATTTACAAGATACATACCTATTTGGTAATAACCTATTATTTGTATGATGAACACAAAGATAGGAATTTTTATAAGACAAGAAATGATTTAAAAGGAGTTCAACGATGTACCATTCACCACGTCGTTGTTGGCTTGGGCTTGATTAGCGTTGATGTTGAAAGCCCTTCCACGAGCCAGTGGCACAGTTCCCGCATTCTAAGGATATTGCGGATGAATATGACCAGGCTCACCACAATATAGCAGGTTCGGTTAGTAGGCATTGCAATGTTGTTTGGCGCACGAAGACAAGTAGCCACCAAGTGCCCATACTTTCCACACAACGAGCAGACTCGGCATGGAATGTTACTCGCATGATGGTACTTGCACGTGCTACACATAAGATATGGACCAGCATAAGCTCTAGCCATCGGAGCTTGATTTGCAACCACCATTTGTTTTTTAGGAGCATTTGCGGCGGTCACAGCGTAGTTGCATGTCGGAGTGAACTTACACTTCTTGTTTTGGGAAGATGACTCGGCCCTTACCTCCTTTGTTGCCTCAGGTGTCACCTTCACAGTAGACTTGGAACCCTTTGCCAACATAGTGCCAGCTCTAATATGATCCTCGGTGAGTTGCGCGGTGATAGTAATTGCCTCCTCTAAAGTTGTGGGCCTACTACCCACCACAACATCTTGAATTTAAGGTGGCACCCCCTTGATAAATTTCTTAATGTTACGGGGCACAGTGTCCACTTGTGGTAGAAGCATACTCAACTCATGATGCCGGGTGGAATAAGCCAGGTGATTTCCACCATCTTGTTTGAGGTTCCAATTCTCCTCTAGCTTTTGCAACTTGCTCCTCGGGCAAAACTTTTGGATCATGATATCCTTAAATTCCTCCCAGGGCAACGCCAAAGCAACCTTAGCCCCACGGTTTCTCTTTTCACTATTCCACCATGTGAGTGCCCATTGTTGAAGGACACTTGCAGCATAGCAAACCTTGAACTCGTCGGGGCACTCGCTAACGATGAACATGTTTTCCATGCTTTCAAACCACTCGAGAAGTCCAGTGGCTCCTTCTTTTCCACTAAAACTAGTGGGTTTGCATGAGTTGAAGTGTTTGAAAGTGCAGTTGTGATTGTTCCCATGTTGATTGTTGTTATTCTCTCCATGAGCACCACTATTGTTGCCGTTGGTGTTGTTGTTGCTATTAGCCATTAGGGTGCTATTAAGTTCAGCAACCATGGATGGGAACACAACAACCATTTGTCGGGCGATCAATGCTGCAAGCTTGCGGTCAGAACTTCAACGCTTTCCATGATGGCGAGACATACTAGATACAAAAAGAGTTAGTTACGGAAATGAGGATAACAAAGGATGGTAGTTTAAACAAGAATAAGCTAAGAATTGTAAGGTACATGGAATGATTCCATTTGATAACGCATTACCATTTGGAAACGTTGACACGTCAAGGTGAATTGACCCATTTGCCTTAGAAACTTGTGTATATTGACCATAGTTTATCACTCATCCTAGAAATCCCCAGGTAAGCATAACTAGTCCTGTAGGATTTATGCAAAATGCTTACATTAGCCCAAAGGCCTTTTGCCAGGAAATCCAGAATACAGGTGTCTACGTGTCACATAATTTTTCTTAGCTTCATGAAATCAAAACCTTGATGAGATTTATATAGATTAGACATAAAGTCTACAGATCCAAGTCATAAGCATAAGCATACGATTCCACGTGTCGTCGAGAATAAGATTAAGAGGTTTCATGTTCGGGGAGAGTCAAAGTTAAGTTTAGGGAGATAGGTAACAATGTTTAAGCATTCATAAGACAATCTTATGCTAAGGCATCAAATTGCACATAAGAAGGCATAACATTATGTAGCATGCAAACCATATACTTATACGAGATATTTATATAATTCTATGAGGTTCATGCATACACTATAGTCTAGGTCACCATTTCTAATAACCTAAATCCCTATAGTTATGGGCTCTAATACCAATCTATCACACCCCAACCTTGATGGCGGAAACGTCGAGATGTGAGAGTTACGATCGTTCACAGCCACATAACGCTATTATTAAATCCAAATTTTAAACATTTCTAAGTTTAATAATTTTTACAAATTATTACTATTAATAACAATATTATTATTATTATTATTATATAATTATCATTATAATCTTTCAAGTTAAAGGATTAAAAGACAAATTAAAGCAATATGCATAAGCAACCTATAAGTTTCATGTATAGCAATAAAAGCCCTTACAAAAATTAACAAAGCTAACAATTAACCCAAAATTACACGATGTTACAAAGTAGGTGCTACATCCACGCCTCATGCACTTTCCCACCACCGCCATGGAATCATCTTCAGAATCATAGTGACATGTGCAATACCTCGAACATTGTGCACGAAGCTGGTTACTGGGCCTGAGGTCTTTCATAGACCTCGAACATTATGCACGAAGCTGACTCCAGTTGCTGGGGCAAGTACATGCACCACTTATGTTTTCTCTTTCATTCCGGATCAACGCCATATGCTATACTCCAAACATTGTGCATGAAGCTGGTTAATGGGTCTGAGGTCTTTTATAGACCTTGATCATTGTGCACGAAGCTGACTCTAGTACTTGGGGCAAGCGGCAAGGATCCCATACATATGGTCAATCACAAGGATTAGACCCCAATGTGCATCCTTCTGCGGTAGTTAACCCGCACACAGTTGAGCTAACACCCTTCATTGGGTGTGAACATCCATACATTTGCTTGCAAGCCTTTCTTACTTTTATTCTTTCATTAATGCATGCATTCTTTCATTACGTTCCTCTTTTCATTATCTTCCACTTTATGTTACATAATACTTATTCATTTCTTTCATTAACATTCAATATAAAGCCACGAGAAAATAATCATACATAATATGGAACATAAACATAACCATACAAAACATCACCATGCAAGGCACCATCATGCATACATAACCCATCACAAGTCAAAGCCTACATTTACACTTTTCCCCAAAAAGCAGAAAATATTCTAACTCCTTTTGGGCGCATGAGCCCTATTTGGGCATATGAAGAACACTTAGGCATATGGAGGGCTTCTAGACGCATGGGCACCATGGGGCGTATGAACCCTTAGTCGCATGATTTTCAGGCGCATGACCTTCAGTCGCATGACTTTCAGGCCCATGACCTTCAGTCGCATGACTTTTAGGTGCACGACCTTTAGTCGCATGACTTTCAGGCACATGACCTTCAGTCACATGACTTTCAGTCGCATGACCTTCAGTTGCATGAGGAAATTTCCAGACGCATGAGCCCTAATTAGGTGCAGAAGCAATCTTATTCGTACCTGAATGACAGATTGCAGTCCCCAAACCTTCTCTAACCTGTTATAAGCTTATACCAACCATCCTATGCCTTAGAAACCCTTATGCATCATTATCAAACATTATTTGCCCGAAATCTGAACCCCACCCAAATCACACACATCATACAAACACACAACCACACAAGCACAAACATATGGGTAGAACACCCAACATAACAAAAACAGTTTCATATGCATTTCCAGCCCCAAAATTGGTTAAAACATGTGAAATAGGGGTTCTCAAACTCACCTTAGTAGCCTATTCGGGTAAGACTTCCTTCAAACCCGTGTGCCTCAAGCTTCACCTCAAAACCCACTTGATTTTGGCTCTTCACCTTGATTCTTCAAACTCCCGAATGGAATTCTACCCTTTCCCCTTTTCTGTCTCTCAAAACGACTGGAATGGGGAGGATGAGGGGAGAGTAGACAGCCATGCCCCCTTTACACCCGCTCTTCCAAAGTTTTGTCCTTTTTGGCATATTTTACCCCTTAACTTGGATAAAATGCCTTTCCCCCCCTTTTCTTTCTTTTTCTTTCTTTCTTTGGCTTATAAAAATAACCGGGTGTTACAGAAATAAATGGTATTAAGGAAAAGGACATTTGGATTTAGTGATGCAAAACATTAGAAACGTCAACATACGGTCATCGAGGGGGCTACCACTAAAGAAAGAGGGTGTATCATTGTAATCAATAGACACTAAAGATAAAAGGGTGTCAGTATTACTTAAAAGAGATACTATGTTATTGCCAAAAGAGATACTATGTTATTATCACTACTTATGTTAGCAAGTTGCTTACTCTATTTATTATACAAGATATTTGTTTAGATAAGATTTTGTTTTAGAATTCAAATATTATGTAACCTATTTTAAAGATAGGGTAGGGTTTAGTGCAAGTATTTATCACGATAATATTTAAACATACTTTTTTAAATAAAACAATCTTAAGTCTATTTTAAAGATAAGGTAGGGTTTAGTGCAAGTATTTATCACGATAATATTTAAACATACTTTTTTAAATAAAACAATCTTAAGTCATTTAACGATATACTCAAGTTCTTTTTTATTATGTAAACAGACATCAATTTTTTAATATTATTTTCTTATTTATCATTTAAATGGCATTTATGTATAATCATGCTTTATTTTTTGTAGTTATATTTTCATTCAAATCGTTAATTTTAATTTGTACCAATTCTCGGTCTTCATCACAGATTTTGAGTCTTTAAGAATGTCCCCTTTGATCATTCTTTTGTAGATATTTAAAACTATATGATCGAGAAAGTAAAGAATGATATCGAGTAATAGTGAGGAGTTGTTTTTTGTATTCAAGGACTTTGAGGGCCGGAGTTTTCGTCGTGGATTCATTCCACAAAGGATACTACATTCAGTCATAAAAGAAGCATATAATAGGTTTTTCATCATGTGTTCAATCAAGATAACAAACAAAATAGGATATGTCATATGACTTTTTTGTTCAACCATTATGTGCGTGAAAGTGGGTGCATAAGATTTATTACATAAATTTAGTTTAAAAATTGGTATTCACCAAAAATATTAAATCACACATGTAATAGGCACATGTACATATTGAATAGTAATATAGCTAAATTTAAGAACCATATGGCAATCCACGTACATGATGGCTCTCGATACTAAACTTTTATTAATGTCTAGCCAATTGATTAAGGAGTTTTAGTTTTTTTACACTGTGACCTCTCGGCCTAATGGGTAGGTCAACGCATGACTACATGGGTTAATATGCATGCAACGATTAAAATAAAGTTCCGAAGGAATTGGGATTATAACACCATAGTAGACCTCTACGGGTCCTATGGACTAGTCATAATGGTCCTCCATGAGATGAGGTTCGAAACTAGGGAATAAGGTTTCATTGTGGACCATCAAAGTTAAAGGGTAACGGTCTGCCATGATGGTCACGAACCGCCATGGTCTGACTTAACGATTGAGGAATATTCCAGTCCAATATGTGAATATTTCATATGAAAGATGTGAATATTCTATTTTAAGTCAGTAGCGAATAGCCAAGGTTGGCTTAACGCTCTGTGATGGAGGTCAATTAGGCAAACTTCATATAAAGTCGAGAAAACAAATTTATCATATTTTCACATTCTCAAACTAGGTGCACTCTATTTCCTAAATGATCTACTTTCTCTCTAAGATTTGTGGGTATTTGAAGGCTCGTGGGGACGATCTAAGCTAATGGTTGTGTTTTGATGCATATAATTGCTATGGTCTAGATGATGATTATGATGCATATAACTGGGGTTTTTGGAAAGAACCAAACTTGTAGACGATGATTATGATGCATATAATTGCTATGGTCTAGATGTGATCGTGTTTTGAGAAATTGATTTATCACAGGACAAAGTCTAGATATAGTAAGAAATGGGTTATACACGATAGTGTTTTAACCTTAAGTTAGTATGAAAAATAAAACACATAAAGGATTTTGGGAAATTGATAAGATAAGTCCATTTAGGCACTGTAGATACATGATGTTTCTAGTTTATGTGCTTAAATGTTAAAGTCTTTCATGTCTTACATATGTGTAATATGATGATTAAATGAAATATGATATATGCCTTGATATTTATTTATCTTTGATTATTTCATATTATTATTGTGTTAAGTATAAGTCATATGTATGAACTTCATATATAGGTTTGAGATTGTTGTACACAATTCTAATTTAATAATGATTAGGAAATGTGTTCAACTTAGTGGGCTGATTATTCATGCTAATGGACTATACTTATGGACCATATGCATGAATGAATCATACTAATGAACCAGTTGCACGACTGAACCAGGAGACTGGATCAGTCGTATGATTGAGGCATAATATTGACTCAGTCGCACGACTGAACCTTCAGTCGTGCGTATGACTCATTCGCATGACTTAGTCGCACGACTGAACCATGCTAATGGTTTAGTCGTGCGAATGGCAGCTGCAAACCTATAAATACTACTTAATTCATGGAAAAATAGAAGACTTGGAGAGATACTTCGAATATACATAAACCCTAGCCGTCCAGAGCGTCCAGAACACCCAATCCAACTTCATAGTTCGTTCTTGATTGATTTCTACTCATTCTTATTGTTGATACATATGTACCTAGTTTAGGAGCTTAATGTAAAATGTTTGTCATGTCTTACATATATGTAATGAATGAGTTGAGTGACATGCAATATGTGATTGATGCTTATAATGTTTAATGTTTCATTGTTTATTGTGTAATAAAGCATATTGAACTAACTATATAGGTTTGTGGTTGTTTGCATAGTTCTTAGTAAAAAATGATTGAGAAACGTGTTCAAACTTGATAGTATGAAGTCTTCATACGAATAGACCATGCTAATAGACCATACGCATGAATACTTCATGCTAATGGACCAGTCCCACGACTGAACCAGGAGACTGGATCAGTCACACGATTGAGATATAAGATTGGCTCAGTTGCACGACTGAATCCTTAGCCATGCGTATGACACAATCACATGATTCAGTCGCACGACTGAACCCATGCTAATGGTTTAGTCGTACGATTGATGAACCCTAACCTATAAATACCACCTAATTCGTGGAAAAATGTATCACTTTAAGAATTCCGACTCACATTCTTACCCTAGCCTTCTAGAGACTCCAGAGACTCCAGAGAACCTATTCCAACTTCATAGTTCACAGTTGATCCCGTTCTAATTGTTCTTAACGTTTCTTTAATCATTAGATTGATCTGAACTGCGTTCTCACTGATTGGATCGCCAATCAAATAGGATTCCGCACTATTTGATCTGGTTTCACGCATTATCAGTTAGTACTCCGTACGTACACGGTCCTAACAAGTGGTATCAAAGCCTTGGCTCTTGATTTTGCGTGTGATTCAATTAGTTTCGGTGTAAAAATCATGTTTTTCATTCAAAAGAGTCACCTTTTTTGAGTAAAATAGTGTTTTCGACGTCTCCAGGTCCAAAAGTTTACGTTTTTCAGCATATGGCAGATTAGGGTTCTTGAAAAATCGTGTTTTTGTGTCAAAGTATCAAAAACCTTTGAATTTTAAAAAACAGCAGCCTTCAGTCGCATGAGTGGCACAATTGCACGACTGAACTTAATCGCACCTCCCATTCGCACGATTGAACTCAGTCGCTCATCCATTCGTACGACTGAACATCTTTATTCGTTTGTATCCAATCGCTCACTCCATATGCACGACTAAATCAAATCGCATGATTGAATTCGTTCGCATCTCTCATTCGCACGACTGAGTCATCCGCATTGGCCATCTGCATTTGTCCAATCGCACGATTGACTCATCTGCATTTGTTCAATCGCACGAGTGACTCATCCGCATTCGTCCAATCGCTCGAGTGACTCATTCGCACAAGTAAATCAGTTGAGTTCTAAAGTTCAAAGTTAAAGATATGGAAGATCAGTTCTCTGCATTTACTGTTGGTAGGGACTCACAAATCCAGAACCTTTTGCATCTGGAAAATGAGATTGGGAATCATAATAAACCACCTAAACTTATAACGTTAGATGATTACCCACAATGAAAGTAGCGGATTCGAGATCTATCTCAATGGAGTTGATCCCAACCTTTGGGAATCTATTGAGACAGGTTATAGTATGTCGGTTTGTGCTGATGGTGTAAAATTAACCTTGGGAGGTATGACTGATAGCCAGAAGGCAAAGTATAATGCTGAAAAGGTGTATGCCCTGTTGACTCAGTCGATACCAAAAGACATATTCCATCAGTTTTCTGAGAACAAACAAGCAAAGAAGCTATCGGAAGCCTTGGAGAAACGATACGATGGGAATGCAATGTTGAAAGCTCTAAAGGCAAAGGCTTTGAAGAAGGAGTTTGATAACTTCTCTTCGATGGGTGAAGAAAGCCTGGATGATGTCATAGACAGGTTCTACCCTCTAATGAGTGAGCTGCATACTCATGGGGTCTCAACGTCAATTGAAGATAAGGTCTCAAGATTTGCCGATGGTCTGCTAGAGAAGTGGGACTCATTTGTGTCTAACCTGAGACAAAACAACATTCTGGCAAAATTAGACATAAACGACTTCATCCTGAAATTGAGAGAGGAGGAACTAAGGATGAAGTATAGGTCACAGAAAGGATCCTGTGACCAGAATCCGTCACTCTATAACTCCTCTTCCACTCCAACCAGTTCAGGAGCACCTCTTTAAACATCATTTGTGTCTAATTCAACTACTCCTTCTCAAACCACAGCTTCAGGATCTGAAACGTCAGGGTCATCTACTACCCAATATATTGCACCTGAAGAAAATGATACGAAGTTGAAGACCGTGAATCTTGGAAATATTACTGTGGAGGTTGTAAAGGAGCATATGGACCTTCTAGCAGCGGTTATTAATTCTTATGATGGCCTAGTAGCAGGAAAGATCGGAAATTGCCATCTAGCAGATGAAGATTACGAGTAGGTGGACGAGAATGAACTAGAAAGAATGGATATTATGTGGGCTTTGGCAAGTGCTGTCAAAAGAGCGAAAAAGTTTGTGAAGGAGTCTGGACAGAACTTGATAGCCATAAAAGATACTACCTTTGGTTTTGGCAAAACCAAAGTTACCTTCTTTAACTGTGGAGAAAAGGGCCATTTCAAACGTGAATGTGTAAAGCCCAAGAAGACAGGTAATGACAATCCATTCTCATCTTTTAACCGTCAAGACAAACTGACGAGTGGAGCTACCTCGTCAAGCGAAGAGACAAAGGCATTGACTGCTCAAGGTGACGAAGGACAGGATTGGACCTTCAGTTTTGTGTCTTCGAGTGAATCGAACATTGCAAATGTCGAGGGTTTGGATGATGACACTTCAACTGAAGGTGAAATCGCAGTTGAACTAATGATGTCAGATAATGAAGATACTGTGAATGTGGTCAATCACCTGATTAAAGAAGATCTCAGAATGACATGTTTAGAATCTCCAGCATCCGAAGAGTCAAACTCTGCGCTGATGGCTGATTCAACCGAATCTTCACAAGTAAGTACCAAAGACCAACTCTTTGAAAATCATGCTTGTAATGAATGTAACAAATTTAGAAAAAGCATAGATTTAAAATTTACTAGGTTATTAGACCACAATGATAGCTTAGTAAATGACTTACAACTGTGCACAGAAGCTAATCGGATTTTAAAACAAAATGAACACAGTTATAAAGAGAAAATATAACTTTTAAATAAACAAATAGTGGAAACCGAAGTTGTTGCTTTTAATCAAGCCAATGACATAAAGTTCTACTTAAACTCCCTAGAAGAAACTAAGAAAGAAAAGGCCGTTCTAGAAGTCGAAGTCTACTCATTAAAACAAAAACTGCACAGTTGGACTAGTTTTTCTCACATAATTTAACACTTAGTGAAAGAACGAAATAACAGGGAGGGGTTGGGTTACAAAGTGGTTCCACCACCACATGAGACATTGTTAAATGCTAAATGTAGACCAGTAAATAACAATCCTATTAAGGATCATGTGGTGTCTACTCCTCTAGTTAGTGATCCAGATTCCACGAGTAAACCGGTGGAATCTGTCACTAAACAGAAGGAGGCCACTTTGAAATCTAAAGGTAAGATGCCTATTGTGAATTTGGAATAACATTTTGAAAAGGTTAATGTAAAGTCAGGTTCAAACATGTCTATTTCTGAATCCAAAATGACCAAACTAATTAACCAACCACGTGCTCCATGTCACAGTCCAAATAAAGAAAAAGCTAAAGATGTTAAAAACGTTCAAACAATGAATTTTGTTAAAGAAATTAAAACATCCAAACAAGAAGTGTCCAAACCCAACCAGACTAAAGTCACTCTAATATCACACACTTCCCCACAGAGACAATTTTCCCAACATGTAGAAGGTAGATCATGCTACAATTGTGGAAATAGAGGACACATCGCTTCTCATTGTCCTTATTATCAGACACCAAGAAAGAAAATTGAACTTCATGATACTAAACAAATTTCTTCTAAAAGGAGTTCTACTACTCCACCAAAAAGAAGTAATGAACCTAAAGTTCAAACTGTAAGCCAGTCGTCTGTTTATCACAAACAGGCCTTACACAAAACTGGCTTATGGAAAGAAAATTCAAGTCAAGTGTCTAATACTGAGAACACTAAGAAGAACGATATGCCCTCACCCTCAAATGGACAGTGGGTTGAGTTCATGATGTGTGATTCCTCTGGGTCACCCAAGCCAGTTAAGGCTTGGGTCCCAAACCTAAACTAATAATTTCCTCTGAATGTGCAGGGTGTCCGTTACAGTGCTATCACAAACACCTGGATTGTTGATAGTGGGGCGTGTAGGCACATGACCGGGAAACTGTCTCTCCTTTCAAATGTCAAACAAATTAAAGGGGGACATGTCTCATTTGCCGGAAATAAAGGAGGATACATCACCGCTCAAGGCGAAGTGAGTAATCAGAAAGTCAAGTTTGACAAGGTCAACTACGTTCAACAATTACATAATAACTTACTTTTTGTATCCCAGATCTGTGACAAAGGATTCAAGGTTGTTTTTGACAACAAGAAGTGCTATGTGTTGAAGAAGGATTACATTATCCCGAAGGACCAAATCCTAATGTCAGCTTCAAGATATAATGACATATATTTCTTGGATCTATCAAAGGTCTCTACAACCAATCATCAAGTTCAATGCTTATTGTCAAAGGCAAATAAGAGGGACTTGATCTCCTGGCATAGGAGAATGGACACATAAATCTACGGAAGATGAATCATCTTATTTAGAATGATTTAGTAAATGGAGTTAATGTTAAGAATTTTCAACATGGATTTTTGTGTGGCGTGTAAGAAAGGCAAACAGACCAAGAAGTCTCATAAGGCAAAGAAAGTAAATTCTATTGAATTGCCTCTCGAACTTCTACACATGGATCTGTTTGGTCCTGTGAGCACCAAGAGCATCGCTGGTGATCTGTACTGTTATGTAGTCACTAATGACTACTCCAGATTCTCTTGGGTAATGTTTTTGAAATCCAAATCAAAAACATTTGAATTGTTCAAACAGCTGGTGACCACATAGGAATCTCTCTACAAGTTGAAAGTACGTCAGATTCGCTCAGACAACGGCACGAAATTCAAGAACCAGTGGATGGAGGCATTTTTCAAAGAGAAAGGAATTGTACATCAGTTCACATCTGCCTACACTCCACAAATGAATGGAGTTGCTGAACGGAAGAATAAGAGCTTGATAGAGACAGCACGAACGATGCTAGCAGACTCGAAACTGCCCATCCAATTTTGGAATGAGGCAGTTGCTAATGCATGTTACACCCTAAATCGAGTCCTGGTGGTCAAACGTCATGGTAAAACGTGTTACGAGTTGCTCCAATGATGTAAACCTAATCTAGAGTACCTCGAACCGTTTGGCGCACCATGTACGCTACTGTAGAAAAATCAGTCAGGGAAGTTCAGTGAAAAGGCTGAAGAAGGAATTTTTCTTGGATACAACATACCGAATAAGAGAGTTTACAACAACTCAACGGGTCAAGTAGAAGTGTGGTGCAACGACGATGTTCATAGATACACCACCCCCTGCTGGAAAAGGACCCATATTCTTTTTTGATTATGATGGATTCTGTAAGTCCTTCAACATCCTTCTCTCCCCTCCTGATGATGAGTTATCGACCAAAATGATGTACGATGTCTTAAACACACCGTCACTAGACTCGACAACATCAGCTTCACGAGGTGAGCCTTCTAGTCATTCAGGGGGAGCACTTGAGGTAAGTGACTCTTCCTCTGATGATGAAGACGTGGAGAATGATCTGGTGGACCAGGAGGAACAAGTTCCTGCTACTGAAAGTACACAAGCATCAGATGTTGATGCCTCTGACACTTCGGAACCTCGCACTCCAACTACTACAGATACGGAACCAGGAATTCAAAATCTGGATTAGGAAGTAGTCGCTCCCACCACTCCCGGATCTCGACTTAATGTATATCATCCTCTAGACAACGCCATAGGGGATGTACAATCGGGAGTACAGTGAAGAAATAAGCTATACTCAGCTGATAATGCCTTAGTCATGGAAAAAGGCTATTTTCATGACGGTGCTTATCGATGTTTTGTGTCTCAATTTGAGCCAAAATATGTAAGTGAAGCCTTAAACGATGAGGCATGGGTGAGTGCCATGCAAGAAGAAATTCTTTAATTCAAGAAGTTAGGAGTATGGTCACTAGTGGATAGACCAAAAGGTGCTAAGGTCATTGGCACTAAATGGGTCTTGAAATGCAAGAAAGATGACCAAGGGATCATAATCAAAACAAGGCTCGACTTGTAGTTCAAGGATTTCGACAAGTCGAAGGCATTGATTACAATGAAGTGTTTGCACCTGTGGCGAGAATGGAAACAATTCATATCTTCCTAGCCTATGCCGCGTATATGAAGATTAAAGTTTATCAACTAGATGTGAAGAGTGCATTCCTTCATGGTGAAATCCGGGAGATAGTGTATGTCAGTCAACCCAAAGGATTTGAGGATCCGTATCATCGGGACAGAATTTACAAGCTGGATTAGGCTCTCTACAGGCTCCACCAAGCCCCAAGAGCATGGTATGAGAAGCTCTCGACTCATCTTGTGAAACATGACTTTCACAGAGGAGTGATTGACTGTACAATGTTTATCAAAGAAAAGGATGGTGACTTACTACTATTTCAGATTTATATTGATGACATAATCTTCGGTTCTAAAAATGAAGAATTATGTAAAGAATTTGAAGCAGTAATGAAAGCTGAATTTGAGATGAGTGCCATGGGAGAGATGAAGTTCTTTCTCAGGTTACAGGTGGATTAGACACCTAAGGGAATATTTCTACATCAGACCAAGTATGTAGGCAATATCCTCAGTTGGTTCGATATGGAGAATGCTTCGGCAGCTGGGACTCCACTTGCTACCACCACGACGTGGCACCCGACGAAAATGGTGATTTGGTGGATGCCACCATGTACCGAGGAATGATCGGATCCCTCATGTACCTCACAGCCTCACGACCTGATATCATGTACGTGATGTGTCTATGTTCCAGATATCAAGCGAAACCGAAAGTCAACCATCTCATAGGAGTTAAATGGATTTTCCATTATCTAAAGGGTACTCCAACACTCGGGTTGTGGTATCCTCATGATGATGATTTTGAGCTTACATCGTATAGTGACTCGGGTTACGGCGTTTGCAAAATGAACTACAAGTCAACGTCTGTAGGATGTCAATTTTTTAGGAGAACACTAGTCACCTGGCAGTGTAAGAAGCAGACATTGGTTGCTCTATCAACTTGTGAAGCTGAATATGTTGCTGCTGCAAGTTGCTGTTCACAGATCATTTGGACTCAACAGCAAATGCGGGACTACGGTTTGCAATTTTCTAACACTCCTATTTATGTTGATAATTCTGCTGCTATAGCCGTAACTAAAAATCCAGTCCAACATCCTAAAACTAACACATCGGGATTAAATATCACTTTATATGTGATTGTTTTGAAAAGCATTTAATTGATGTCGTTAAAATAAATACGGATTTTCAACGCGCCGACCTCTACACAAAAACATTTGATAAACCGAGATTTTTATATCTATTAGAGGTTAATGGCGTGAAAAAGAAAAGTGATGTGATCACAAAGGATGAAAATGCTTAGTCTGACAATTTTTGTTTTATTTTGTTTTATTTTTTTTCTTATTTTATTTTCCTGTTTCTATAAAATCCAAAAACTCAAGAATATTTTCGGATTTAGAATTTTAGAGGAAGAATAGGCTAGATTAGTATTAAGTTAGTTGTATTATTTAATTACTTAGAAAAAACGAGGGAGGAGGACAACTTAGCTAAAAGGAAAGAAATCAAATCTGTGATACTAATTCAACGTATTTGGAGAATGATAGTACATAGGGAACATATTATTTGGGACTTCAAAAGGTTTAACTGATTAAGATGCAAAAGTTAAAGTTTAAGTCTAAAAAGTCTAAGCAAACTAATAGGAAAAATGATAGTAAAACTAATAGGCTACCAAGGTAACATAGAGAAAGTAGACCTAGAGGCTACTAGTTCTTTATATGATGTGTGAGTAGATTAAACACAATAGACAAGTAGACCTCATTGGTGGTTTCAATTACAAACTAAGTTGTTCAACCTTTGCGGGTTCCCATCTTATCCCTAGTTAACACAATCAACGCTGTTCCAATAAGGGGTGAAGAGAAAAATAAACGCCACATATGTGTGCGGACGACCATAAAATATGAGCAAAGCACATGAAAAATGCAAAACGCAATCAAGCTAATAACTTATGTTGTTGTTGCGATATGTGCTAAAAGAAAATTTGCTCAAACAAGAAGATAGGTTGTATGCCTCTCTGCTATGCGGTGGCACTGACCTAAGGATAAGCATAACCTAAATATTCTAGAATTCATTGTTGGTTGCGCCTCTTTACTGTGTGGTGGCACTAACCTGAGGCTTGGCATCTCTTTGAAAGCTCTTAGAGTATTCTCTTCTTGAAACATACCCATAGACCGCTCAAAAATCTCCTGAGGAACGTTGATTACCATATAAGCGTGGGATCCACAAATGCTTGTTGAATTAATTAAATCTTAATTCATCACCAATGTGTGTAAAAAATCTATGTATGAATTTAAGAGGACAAGTATGCTGACAATCATCGTGAGCTGCAGTTCTTAAAGTCAAAATCATTGTGTGCATCTTGTGGCTCTAGTATGATTTCCTAAAATTGCTATTGACTATCAGTGAAAACAAGGATCTAGCATCAATATTGTTTATTAAAATGTCCCAAAATGAATCGTACCAGAAATGATAAACTAGAATTGAAGCTCTGCTGTCCAGGAAGTAAAATCGATTAGAATTACTCTAATAGGTTTAAAATCCATCTTTAATAAAAAATACAAAAATATGTCTTTATTTTTTTAAATTTTTTAGTTGTTTTATTTATTCATTTTTAGTCATTTAGTTGGTAAAAGTCGAACTATGCATCAAAATTCAATCTATGAAACACTCACTTAAAAGAGGTCACGTCTAAGGTGACCAATCAGTTCTTTGTTAAAAGGATCATGTCTGAGGTGATCAACAGTTTTCAAAGTTAAAAGGATCATGTATGAGATGATCATCGATCGCAACGTTTTATCTACGGTTAAAAGGGCTAAGTGTTTGAATGGTCATAAGGTCAAACTCATAAGTATGAGCCATTCGCACGACTGGACCATAAGTATGGACCAGTTGCATGATTGGATCATACGTATGAGCCCAATCACACGTCTGAACCAGTATGGACTAGATGTACGATTGGACCATAAGCATGGTCAATCCATACGATTGGATCACCAGAATGAACCAATCGCATGAATGGAGGTGACCGAATGAGTCAGTCGCACGACTGAAACCTAGTCACACGACTGAATGTGACCGACTGAGCAAGTCGCACGACTGAGCCCCAGTCACACGAATCAAGAGTGCAAATAGGTTCCGTCGCACGACTAAAGGAAACCTAGTATAAATAGAAGGAGTCGGTCGCAGACACTCATCACCCCGAAATCGCACTTAAATCGCACGAAAGCAAGATTACTCTGCCCAAATTTCGTATCCATGATTTAGCGTCTGGTTTGTGAGACTAACGATTACGCTTTGTTTCTACAGGTAATGCAAGACTAAATCAACCAAAATGCACAGTTTAATCAAGCCCTAACGTTCAAATCGGGTGTAAACTAAACCGAGACAAAACCCTCAAAATAAACCACTAACCTAGACAAAATCGTCGAATTATTTAGTACTAAGGGTTATTTTGATTGATTGTGAGTCCAATAAGTCTAACCTAAACGTTTAACATCAAGTATAGACCAAGAAGTGATCCTACAGTACCGTACAAAGACATATGCGAATGGACACACTGATGAACTTCAATCGCACGATTGAAATAGGCAAATGACTCATCACATGAACGAACCATGCGTATGAATTCGGGCGCATGACTGGTTCAACCGCATAGAACAACATACGACTCAGTTAAGTCGCAGGTTCATTCGCACAACTGAGCTCATTCGCACGACTAAGACTCAGTTGCAATGTCTATTCGCACGACAGAATAGAAAGATTCAAGTTCATTAAATTTAAATGTCATTCACTTACACAAACTCTAACATTTATTTATCTTGTGTAACAGAAACATGGCGAGTAGATGGACTATGAGCACAAAGCATAACCTCTTTGCACATTTGCACGTCACCTCCCGGAATGCCTCTGATTTTGCTGGGATTATTGCCTTCCTACGGAGATCAAGGATCTTCAAGGCTATATCTACCTCATGCACGCCATATCGATCGATTCAGCAGGCTTTTTGGGAAAGCGCTATAGTAGACATATCTACTGAACCACATCGTATTCGGAGCCCCATATTTGGTGAGGAGATTGAGATAAGTGAGGAAGATCTGAGGAGAGTTTTAGAGTTGGGTGATGATGGTGACTGCCCAACCAGACTGCATCCACTGACAGTTCGAGGTTGTTTCCTTCGGGCTAAGTACGCTGGGGACATAAACGCAGGTGTGCTTAAAAAGCATCTTGTGCGCCCAGTTCAAGTATTTAGCCCATGTGCTGCTCAAGTGCATAGCCTTGAGGAAGGGAGGCTTTGATGAGAGGTCTGATCAGATCCAGAACGCTTATGTGGCTCTGGTACTGAATCATCTATTCAGCTTCTCACGGATGATCTTCACCTACTGGGTCGAGAATATAGAGACCAAAGGCAAGGAAGGCTTCTGCATGTACCCTTGATTCCTTCAGATGATCAAAGACCAGAAGCTTCCTGCGCTGCCCAAGGAGAGTGAGGATGCACTTACACTAGAGGTGATGGATGACACCACCTTTAGGAGGATGAAGGAATACCAAGGCAAGTAGGTGAAGCCCCCGGTAAGGAGATTGTTTGGGCATCTGGCACGGGAGGATTATGTGGCGCCAGCTAGGAGGAAGTGGTGTCACGATGACAGTGACTCAGATTCTGAGCCTATTACTCTACCCTCCGATGACTCTGACGATGATGACCACAGTGATGGTCAAGGAGGTGATGGTCCGGGTGGACCCGAGTTGGCTCCAATCCACCCTGATTTTCAGATGGATGAGGAGGAGGAGTCGGACGAGGAGTCTTTGGTACGAACGGTGGGGAGCCGGGTCGTAGCCATTGAGAGAGGGCTTAGGGAGGTTGGTGGATGCTAGGGTGAGTCCAGGGATGCTGTTACTGCTGATACTGATCCATCCTACACCCAGGACCAGCCCAACAGCCAAGGGGGAGCCTCTATCTCCAAGGGCTCCAGGAAGAAGAGGATGGCTCACCCTTATGGCAAAAAGGGAAAGAGGCCTAGATTTACTTTGACCCCATCTACCACCACTGCCACAACCACCACTACTGCCACAACCACCACCACATCCACCACAGCTATCACCACCACTACCACACCCCTTACCATTACTACCACACTCCCAACCACTACTACTACAGCCACCCGTTCACCTTCCACTCCTATCGCACCACCCATATTCACCATATCCACCACTACCACCACGAGCCACCAAGCAGGTCCATCAACCCACACTACCTTCACCACAGGACCCACTCTACCCTCCATTGGGGTAAAGGAACAACTAGCAGCACTAAACCGGATGGTGCTTAAGCTATTAGCTGCTGGTGAGCAAAGAGCAAGACAGCTAAGTCAGCTTGTGGAGCTCAATGCTGCTCAAGCACAGCAGATTTCCCAACTCCAGGAGCAGAATGAGCAATTAGTTAAAAGGATTGAGGAGTTGGAGGCAAAGAATAAGAAGATCATGCTTAGACTGAAAGGATCTAAAGATGAGCCTCTAAAGATCAGAGAAGGTGATGGAGATGATGATGATGATGATGATGATGATGATGATGATGGTGGTGGTGATGATAATAAGTCTGGTGAAGAAGCTGATAGTGATGATGAAGGGTGAAGGGGAAAGAAAGATGATGATAATGATGAAGAAGGTGATGCAGCTGCATCAGCCTCAGCTCAAGGTCAAGAAAGAAGGACAAAGAAAGCACAAGACCAAGGAGCATCATCACCAGCCCCTGCTATTGAAAAGTTGATTGATAAAGACAAAAGTAAAGACTAGATGTTAACTTTTGTACTTGAATCTTGTATTATAGTTGTGTAATTAATGTTTATATATATTTATCTAATGTTTAAATGTCTTGATTAATTACTAATGGTTGATGTGTTACATGTTTAAATCAAACAGATTAAACATCTCAGCAAGATGAATATGATGTTGGTCCCCTATAGCAAATCAAGTCTCAATTCACAATGATTCTTGATTTGCAAGGGATTGTCAGAAGGTCGGTGAGCTACACTCCTGAAGAAGGAGAAACCATACACGACTTGGCTGATGAGCAACTTCCAGAGATGTTCAGGCTAAATCCAAATGAGATTGTCAAAGATGTACCTAATTTTGATGTGACAAGTGACGATGAGCTAAACGGCGTAGATGAAATAGAGATTGAAGATGTCACAGTTGAGCATTATCCAGAGTACACTGATCGAGAGGGCTATGTGATCCCTAACTTGGGTGACACTCTCGGCAGTGCTACATTTGACAAACTGGATGAGATGGAAAAAGAGACAGAGAAGAATGAAAGCCAAGCCCAAGCCTCAGACGCTGATGTTGATATAAAGAAGGCTGAATGGGCGGCTTGTTTTGCTGAGATACGACCCCAACGCACTGCTCAAAAGCCAAATGCCTACACCAAGCTCTAAAAGGTCAAGAGACATCTAAAGGTGTCGGGCAAGATTATTGCATGGGCATATTTTGAGGATCTTAATGTCTATGCAGTTAAGAGGGAGAAGGGAATAGAGTACTTCAGATTCCCACATGATCTTAAGACTCTCCCTGGTTTTGAGCTCAACCAGCTGGCACGCTTAAACTTGTTATATGCTGATCCCAGGAAAATGTAAGGCTGGTTTGAGGTTACACTAAATAAGGAATACCACCAGATGGATAAACTTTAGACCTCAACAACCGAATAGGTACATCCGAAGGTCTGAAGTGGATCCCATTTCTGGAAAGCCTAAGGTGGTGCTGAAGTGGAGTCCTCCACGCACAATGTCCAAGATTCCCTTAAGGGAAATGCCACAGGACTTTACTCCACACTTCAAATGGTGGTATTATGATTGGAGAATAGGTGAAACGATCATAGTTTTACAGAGAGAGAGCAAAATGGAAACTATCCGGGTGTTCGACCCTATATGGCTACCCAACTTGTCTGCAGACGAT
The DNA here is from genome assembly GCA_025506515.1 of Flaveria trinervia. Lineage (NCBI taxonomy): Eukaryota > Viridiplantae > Streptophyta > Magnoliopsida > Asterales > Asteraceae > Flaveria > Flaveria trinervia. The sequence continues at coordinate 31,390,659 of CM046448.1, forward strand.
GTCTATACATTATACAAGTGGCCACTATTCTACGACGCGCAAGATATAGTACAAGCCCTCCAGTTCCAGAACGTGATAAACTCTGTCTTGCATTTGAGATACATGCAGGAGTTACTAGAGAGGAGAAGTACAAGAAATTTGAGGAGCTAATAAAGAATGTCAGACACTAATGTAAACTAGGTCCAAGGGGGAGTTTGTTGATACATATGTACCTAGTTTAGGAGCTTAATGTAAAATGTTTGTCATGTCTTACGTATATGTAATGAATGAGTTGAGTGAAATGCAATATGTGATTGATGCTTATAATGTTTAATGTTTCATTGTTTATTGTGTAATAAAGCATATTGAACTAACTATATAGGTTTGTGGTTGTTTGCATAGTTCTTAGTCAATAATGATTGAGAAACATGTTCAAACTTGATAGTATGAAGTCTTCATGCGAATGGACCATGCTAATGGACCATACGCATGAATACTTCATGCTAATGGACCAGTCGCACGACTGAACCAGGAGATTGGATCAGTCGCACAATTGAGACATAAGATTGGCTCAGTCGCACGACTGAATCTTCAGTCGTGCGTATGACACAATCACGTGATTCAGTCGCACGACTGAACCATGCTAATGATTTAGTCGTACTATTGACGAACCCTAACCTATAAATACCACCTAATTCGTGAAAAAACAGAACACTTTAAGAATTTCGACTCATATTCGTACCCTAGCCTTCCAGAGACTCCAGAGAACCTGTTCCAACTTCATAGTTCACAGTTGATCCCGTTCTAATCATTCTTAACGTTTCTTTAATCATTAGATTGATCTGAACCGTGTTCTCACTGATTGGATCACTAATCAAATAGGATTCCGCACTATTTTATCTGGTTTCACGCATTATCAGTTAGTACTCCGTACGTACACGGTCCTAACACTTAACATTTATTTCATCGTTAGATCGATCAGGTTATCGTTCTCACTGATTGGATCGCCAATCAAATAGGATTCCATACTAGTTGATCTGGTCTCACGCAGAATCTGTTAGTACTCCGTATGTACTCGGTTCTAACAAGTGGTATTAGAGCCATTGGCTCGTGATTTTGTGTGGCTTTAATTAGTTTTGGTGTTAAAACCTACGTTTTCAATCAAAAGAGTCACCACTTTGCTTCAAAAGGTATTTTTTATGTTTGCATGCATTAAAGTTTTGGTTTTTCATCATACGACAGATTAGGGTTCTTGGAAAACTCATATTTTGTGTCAAAGTGTCAAAATATTCGAATTTACAAACACAACAGCCTTCAGTCGCATGATTGGTCCATTCATATGATTGAACTCATTCGTATACTCCATTCGCACGACTGAACTCAGTTGCATCTCTCATTCGCACAACTGAACAACTCTGGTAGGTTGATTCCAATTGCCTTGTTAATACACACGACTGAATCCAATAGCATGATTGAATTCATTCGCATCCTTCATTTGCACGAGTGACCTATTCGTATAGCCCATTCGTACGAGTTAAACTGTCTTGTTCTAAGTTTACCAAGTTTAAAGCAATGGAAGGCAAATTTGTTGCATTTACTGCTAGAAAGGACTCACGCATCCAGAACCTTCTACTTCTGGAGAATGAGATTGGAAACCATTACAAACCGCCAAAGCTGTTAATTCTGGATGAATACCCATAGTGGAAACATCGGTTTGAAATCTACTTAGAAGGAGTTTACCCAAATCTTTGGACATCCATTGAGTCTGGTTACACGATACTAGTCAGTTCTAATGGAGTAAAGTTGACCTTGTTGACTCAGTCTATACCTAAAGACATCTTTCATCGGTTCTCTGAGAACAAGCAGACTAAGAAGTTATGGGAGGCATTGGAAAAGAGATATGGAGGAAATGCAACTCTAAGAGCACTTAAGGAAAAAGCTCTTTGTTGGAGCATATATTGTCATATATAGTGTGCCCGTCGCTTGTCGAATAGTCTAGGCTTAATGTAATACACCTGATATGTTGTAAACACATGAAACTGGGTAATTCACAGGGGCATATGCAAATGAGGCTCAGTCGTACGACTGAGCCATGCTAATGGACCAGTCGTGCTACTAAGAGATGCGATTGGGCCATTCAAAAGACTGAACCATAAGTATGGTTCAGTCGTACGATTGAACCATACCCATGGCCCAATCATACGAATGGGCCCAGTCGCATTTGATATGGGCCGAGGCCTATAAATACCAGTTTTATTGTGTAGAGAGATTAAGGAGTATGCCCAGGGCCTAGGTGCTGCTGGATGAGAGGGGAGATCATGCTCGATCTCCCCTTGCCAAGAGTCATGATTCTTATGTTATAACGAGCTTGTAATAATTAGGTTTTATCAATGAAACCATTTTATTATAGTTTGTGTTATTGTTTGTCTCTTGGTTTCTGGTTTTGTTTCCTTCCGTCAAGAACACGCTCGGATGTCTACCGATCCAGCGCCTACACAATTGGTATCAGAGTCGGTTACTACTGAAATGATCTAACATCATTCTAGTGACCTGAGCTCTTGATTTCTAGATTGATTTCAGGTTCTTTGATGTTAAACCCACTTCGTGTTCTTCGTGTTTTGCTTAGATCTTGTCAAGTATGTTGTTTCTTGGTTAAATCGAACCCAGAACCATGTTCTGATCACCGTTGCGAATCTTATGATGTCTATTTTGTTTCGGTTCATGTAAAATTCATAAGATTAGGGTTTTTGGCAGCCATGGCGGCTGCAGATCTAAAAATCTGCGTGCAGACCCGTTCGTGCAACTGGACCATGCTAATGGACCATTCATGCGACTGGACCATGCTAATGGACCATTCGTGCCACTGGACCATGCTAATGGACCATTCGTACGACTGGACCATGCTAATGGACCATTCGTACGACTGGACCATGCTAATGGACCATTCGTACGACTGGACCATGCGACTGGACCATTCGTACGACTGGAATGCGACTGGACCATTCGTACGACTGGAATGCGACTGGACCAGTCTTATGACCAGTCATGCTACTGGACCAGTCTTATGTCCAGTTATGCTATTGGACTAGTCTTATGACTAGTCATGCTACTAGACCAGTCTTATGACCAGTCTCACAAAGATATCATACGTATTATCCAATCACAAGAATGTGATAATTGTACTCCATGTCATACGAATGAATGGTGTTCCAGACCAAAATTTTTTTTCTAGAACTACCATTTGCATAGATTTGAGGATGAGTAAAGCACATTCACCTTGAGGTTCTTTTTTCAAATAAGTTTGATGTATAACCCATTATTTGTTGGACTTCCAGAATAGGTGATTGTAGTTAGAACACAAAAGAGAGAAGAGAAGATGTCAGCAGTCGGTGTTGATTTTATAGGGTACTCAGGAGCATCTGACTATTTATGGGTCAATCAAGTTTTATTTATCCGCACAGAGAGGATTCTGACTCTTAGGGGAAATCCATGTTTAGAGAAATTGAAGATGAAATCAGAAAGTGATGATGTGAGCCGGTTTCTGATGATGGATCTGAGTGCATGCTGATTTGTTTGAGATTGTCAGCTGTGGATTGGAACCTTCTACTTTTTGCCCAATACACCGTATGAAGACGCTAGGAGAGCACACCACTTATATATTGGGATATGCTGAATTTGAGGGGGAATTTCTGTAGGTGTAATGTTAATCAGGTTAGCCTGTGTGAAGATTGAAGCAATGGAAAACTGTTCATGTCATTATCTGGAAAAATCGGTCATATAGGGAATCTTGCTACTATGATGGTGTTATGCAAAGTAAATGAAAGCTATTGTGCCTAAATTCATTTTCAGGGACACTGTAGCAACCTGCCGGATTGGCAACGTTGGCTAATATGGTTTTTCATTTTGATTCTATTGGAAACCAGAGCAAAGATTGACTGAAGATTGTAAGAGGTGTTATCTACTATTCGCAAGCAACGTCCAAGGGGGAATTTGTTGGAGCATATATTGTCATATATAGTGTGTCCGTCGCTTGTCGAATAGTCTAGGCTTAATGTAATACACCTGATATGTTGTAAACACATGAAACTGGGTCATTCGCAGGGGCATATGCAAATGAGGCTCAGTCGTACGACTGAGCCATGCTAATGGACCAGTCGTGCTACTGAGAGATGCGATTGGGCCATTCGTAAGACTGAACCATAAGTATGGTCCAGTTGTACGATTGAACCATAAGCATGGCCCAATCGTACAAATGGGCCCGTTCTCATCTGATATGGGTTGAGGCCTATAAATACTAGTTTCATTGTGTAGATAGATTAAGGAGTGTGCCCGGGGCCTAGGTGCTGCCGGATGAGCGGAGAGATCATGCTCGATCTCCCCTTGCCAAGAGTCGTGATTCTTATGTTGTAACAAACTTGTAATCATTAGGTTTTATCAATGAAACCGTTTTATTATAGTTCGTGTTATTATTTGTCTCTTGGTTTTTGGTTTTGTTTCTTTCCGTCAAGAACACGCTCGGATGTCTACCGATCCAGCGGCTACACACTCTTAAAAAGGAGTTTGACAATTTTTCTTCAATTGAAGATGAAAGCTTAGATGATATCATTGATCGATTCTATCATCTGATGAGTGAGTTGCACACTCATGGTGTGACCACATCCATGGAAGATAAAGTCTCTAGCTTTGCTGATGGTCTGCTAGATAAATGGGATCCATTTGTGTCAAATCTGAGACAAAACAAAATTCTTACTACTTTAGACATAAATGATTTTATCTTGAAGTTAAGGGAGGAAGAACTATGTATGAAATACAAGTAAAAGAAAGGATCCTATGTTCAGAATCCTTCACTATACAATTTAGCTCCAACTCCGACTTTTTCAGGAGCACCATTACAAACGACGCTTGTGTCTAGCTCTTCTGCTTCTTCCCAAAGTAGTGCATCAGGGTCCGAAACGTCAGGGTCACATGGACCTTCTAGTGGCTGTTGTACAATCTTATGATGGTTTAGTTGCTGGTAAGATTGGAAATTGTCATCTTGCTGATGAGGACTACAAGCAAGTTGATGAAATTGAGCTAGAAAGAATGGATATAATGTGGGCCTTGGCTAGTGCTGTCAGAAGAGTAAAGAAGTTTGTTAAAAGGATGGGGCAAAGTCTAGTTGCCACTAAAGATACGACGTTTGGATTTGACAAAACCAAAGTCACGTGCTTCAATTGTGGTCAAAAGGGGCATTTCAAACGTGAGTGCATTAAGCCAAAGAAGACGGGAAATGGAAATCCTTTTCCTACATTAAACTGACAAGATAAGGATAAGATTGGAGCTTCATCTTCAAATCAAGAGTCTTTAAGCTTTGGTTGCTCAAGGTGATGAAGGACAAGACTGGTCCTTCCAATTCGTTTCTCCGGGTGACTCAAACATTGTTTTAGTAGATACATTGGATGATGGGTCTGCAAGTGAAGGTGACATCATAGTTGAGAATACACTGTCAGATATCGAAGAAGCTATAGATGTTGTTGATCATTTGGTTGAAGAAGAGCTCAGTGCTACAAACTCAGAATCTCCAATCACCGAAGAGTTTGACACTGCCTTGATGACTAATTCATCTAGTTCTACACAGGTATGTTCTAAAGACGAATTATTTGAAAAACATGCATGTAATGAATGTGATAAATTAGGGAAAACATTGATTTAAAATTTTCTAGGTTATTAGAACATAATGATAATCTAGTAAATGATTTACAACTCTGCACTGAAACAAATCATGTTTTAAAACAAAATGAGTGCAGTTTCAAAGAAAAGATAGAACTATTGGGGAAAAAACTAAGGGAAATCAAGGTTGTCGCCTTAAATCAATCAAATGACATCAAGTTCTATCTAAATTTTTTGGAATAAACTAAAAAGGAAAAAGCAGTTTTGCAAGTTGAAGTTTAATCATTAAAACAAAAAGTGCACAGTTTGGCTAGTTCTTCTCACATAGTTCAAAACTTAGTGAAAGAACGAAATAACAGGAAGGTCTGAGTTATAAGGTAGTACCACCACCACATGCAATCCTTTTGAACACTAAATGTAGACCAATCAATAATAACCCAGTAAAGGATCATGTGCTGTCTACTCCTCTGGTTAGTGATCCCGATTCTACGGATAAACATGTGAAATCTGTCACCAAACAGAAGGATTCTACTTTGAAATCAAAAGAGATGATGCTTGTTGAGAATTTGGATGATAATATTGAAAAGGTTAATTTAGGGTCTGGTTCACAAACGTCTATTTCAGAACCCAAAATGACTAATCCAATTAGCCATAAACGTGTTAATCATCAAAGTCCAAATAAAATAAAAGTGAAAGATGTTCAAAATGTTAAAACAATTAATTTTGTTAAAGAAGGTGAAACATCTAAAAGAGAAGCGAAACAACCCAACCGGACACATATCAAACCCCTACCAAACTCAATCCACATCAAAATTTTCCTCAATCTGTAGAAGCGAGATCATGCTACAGTTATGGAAAACGAGGACATGTCTCTCCTAATTGTCCTTATTATCAGACACCCAAAAAGAAAATTGAACTTTTGATGAAAAACCAAGATTTTCTAAACTTAGATCTAATACTCCACCTAAGAGTATTAGTGAACCTAAAGTTCAAACCATAAGCCAGTCGTCTGTTAACCACAAACAGGCCTTACACAAAACTAGTTTATGGAAGATAAAATCAAGTAATAAACAAGAAGAAGGATGTGCCCTCATCCTCTGAAGGATAGTGGGTTGAGTTCATGATGTGTGATACCTATGGGACACCCAAGCCAGTTAAGGCTTGCCTCCCAAACCTGAACTAATCAATTTCTTTGAATGTGCAGGGTGTCCACTACATTGCTATCACTAATACCTGGATTATTGATAGTGGGGCGTCCAAGCACATGACAGGGAATTCATCTCTCCTTTTTAACATCAAACAAATTAAAGGGGGACACATATCATTCGCTGGGAATAAAGGAGGTTACATCACCGCTCAAGGTGATGTGGGAAACGAGAAAGTGATGTTTGACAAGCTCAACTACGTTCAACAACTACAAAACAACTTGCTTTCTGTCTCCCAGATCTATGATAAAGAATTCAAAGTTCTGTTTGACAACAAGAAGTGCTACATGTTGAAGAAGGATTATGTTATCAAGGAGGATAAAGTTGTAATGTCAGCTTCAAGATATAACGATCAGTATGTCTTGGATCAATCAAAAGCCTCCACAACTGAGTCCAATGTCTAATGATTCTTTTCAAAGGCAACAGAGAGGGATTTAGTCTCCTGGCATTGAAGAATGGGACATATTAATCCTAGGAAGATGAATCATCTGGTTCAGAATGATTTAGTGAATGGAGTTACCATCAAGAATTTCTAGCTCCCAGATTTTTGCATAGCATGTAAGAAAGGGAAACAAACCAAGAAGTCTCACAAGGCAAAGAAAGTTAATTCTATCAATATTCCTCTTAAGCTTCTACACATGGATCTGTTTGGCCCAGTCAGCACAAAGAGCATTGCTGGAGATCTGTACTGCTTTGTAGTAACTGATGACTACTCCAGACTCTCTTGGGTGATGTTTTTGAATTCCACATCAAAGACATTTGAATCATTTAAACATCTAATAACTACTTTGGAATCACTCTAAAAGCTAAAAGTAAGAAAGATTCGATCAAACAACGGAACAGAGTTCAAGAATCAGTGGATGGAGGCATTCTGTAGAGAGAAAGGAATTGTTCATCAATTTACTTCTGCCTACACTCAACAGATGAATGGGGTTGCTAAAAGAAAGAATCAAAGCTTGATAGAGACAGCAAGAACAATGTTTGATGACTCTAAACTACCTATTCAATTTTGGAACGAGGCAGTGGCAAACGCATGCTACACTCTCAATCGAGTCTTAGTGGTCAAACATTATAGGAAAACATGTTATGAATTGCTCCAGCGACGTAAACCAAACTTGGAGTATCTCGAACCATTTGGAGCACCGAACAAGGTATCTTTCTCAGATACAATATACCAGACTCGACATCATCGGCTCCATTAGATGATACTTCTAGCCCTTCAGGGGGAGAGCTTAAGGTAAGTGACTCTTCCTCTGATGATAAAGCAGTTGAGACTGCAAATGTGGACCAGAAGGAACAGATTCCTACTAATGAAAGTACACAAGCATCTGATCTTGATGCCACTAACACTTCTGAACCTCATACTCCAACAGCCACATAAACTGAACCAGGGATTCAAAATATGGATAATGAGGTAGCTATTCCCACCACTCTCGGAACTCGAGTTAATGTGCATCATCCCCTAAGAAATATAATTGGGGATATTCTATCGGGAGTTCAAACATAAGAACTCCTTCAGTTCAAGAAGTTAGGACTATGGTCTCTTGTGGATAGACCAAAAGGTGCAAAGGTGATTGGCACTAAATGGGTTCTTAAGTGTAAGAAAGATGACCAAGGGTTCATAATCAGAAATAAGGCTTAGCTTGTTGTTCAAGGATTTAGACAAGTCGAAGGCATTGACTACAATGAAGTATTTGCACCGGTGGCAAGGATGGAAGCAATTTTTATTTTCTTAGCCTATGCATCCTACATGAAGATTAAAGTTTATCAATTCATGGTGAAATTCGTGAAACGGTGTACGTCAGTCAACCCGAAGGATTTGAGGATCCTTATCCTCGGGATAGATTTTATAAACTAGACAAGGCTCTTTACGGGCTTCATCAAGCTCCACGAGCCTGGTATGAGAAACTCTCTACTTATCTGCTGAAACATGGTTTTCGCAGAGGAGTTATTGACTGCACATTGTTCATCAAAGAGAAAGATGATGATTTACTACTGCCACACATATATGTGGATGACATCATCATCGACTTCAAAAATGAAGCTTTGTGTAAGGAATTCGAATCTGTGAGGAAAGCTGAGTTCAAGATGAGTGCTATAGGAGAGATGAAGTTCTTTCTTGGATTACAGGTGGATCAGACACCAAAAGGAATCTTCTTGCATCAGTCCAAATATGTAGGAGATATCCTTAGTAGGTTTGACATGGAGAATGCAACGACTGCTGGAACTCCACTTGCCACGAACCACAATGTGGCACCCGACGAAAATGGTGATCTGGTAGATGCCACTATGTACAAGGGAATGATCGGATCTCTAGTGTACCTCACAAGCTCTCATCTAGATATTATGTATGCTATGTGTCTCTATTCCAGATATCATGCTAAACCAAAAGTAAATCATCTAATTAGGGTTAAAAGGATCTTTCGTTATCTGAAAGGTACTCCATCACTCGGGTTATGGTATCCTCATGATGATGACTTTGAGCTTACAGCGTATAGTGACTCAGATTATGGTGGTTGCAAGATGAATTACAAGTCAACATCAGCGGGATGTTAGTTCTTTGGAAGACGGTTAGTCACCTAGCAGTGTAAGAAGTACACATCTGTTGTTCTGTCAACATATGAAGCTCACTATGTTGCTGATGTAAGCTGCTGCTCCCAAATCATTGGATTCAACAACAAATGCGAGACTACGGTTTGCAATTTTCTAACACCCCTATCTTTGTTGATAATTCTGCTACAATTGCTGCCACTAAAAATTCCGGTCCAACACCCAAAAACTAAACACAAAAGCGTTTGACAAACCTCGGTTTTTATATCTTTTAGAAGTTAATGGCGTGAAAAAGAAAAGTGATGTGATTCAAGAAGAATAGAGTTCTTAGTCCGACAAGTTTTTCTTTTTTATTACTTACTTTTTAGTTTTTATTTTGTTTTTCTGTCTTTTAAAATCCAAAAACACAAAAAATTTCGGTTTTAGAATTTTAAGGGAGAATAGTTGAGTATTCAGTTTTTAAATTACATATAAAAAACAAGGGGGAGGGCATATAAGCTGAAAGCAAAGAAATCATATGTGTGATTCTGATTCAAAACTTATGGAAAATGACAGTACACAAGGAACAATTGTTTGGGACATCAAAAGGATTTAAATGTTTAAAATGCTATATTCAAATTACAAGTCTGAGAAGTTTAAGCAAAATTAAGGAAAAATGATAGTACACTGGTATGTTACTGAGGTAACATAGAGAAAGTAGACATAGGGGTTGCTAGTTCATTATATGATGTGTCGGTAGACTCAACATAATAGATGAGTAGACTTCATTGGTGAATCAAATTCAAACTAATATGTTCAACTTCCTATGGTCTCTCATCTTATCCCTGGTTAACACAATCAACGCATTTCCAATAAGGGGTGACGAGCAAGATAAATGCCACAAATGCATGCGGATGACCATAAAAATGAGCAAGGCACATGAAAAATATGTTAAGCGCAATCAAGCTAATGACAAATGTTGTTGGTGCGTTATGTGCAAAAGAAAAAGTCCTCCAACAAGAAGATAGGTTGCGTGTCTCTCTGTTGTGTGATGGCACTAACTTGAGGATAAGCATAACCTAAATATTCTAGAATTCATTGTTGTTTGTGCCTCTCTGCCGTGTGATGGCACTGACTTGAGGCTTGGCATCTCTTTGAAAGCTCTTAGAATAGTTTCTTCTTGTCAAATACCCATAGATTGCTTAAAAATCTCCTGAGGAATGTTGATTACCATATAAGTATGAGACCCACAAATGCTTGTTGAAATAAAATAACTTAACCCATCACCAATGTAAGTCAAAAATCTGTGTATGGATTTAAGTGGACAAATATACTGACAATCATCGTGGCTGCAACTCTTGACAATCGAAATCTTTGTGGGGATCTTTTAGCTCTAGTATGATTTCCTACAAGTGCTATTGACTCTCAAACAAATAAGAATCTAGTATCCACATAGATCTAAAAGGGACCTAATTGATTGTGATATACCTGTATGATTCTATATGAATCTTTCCAGAAATGATTAAAATAACTTGAAGCTGTTTTGTTTAGGAGGAAAAATCAGTTAAATGATTTTAAAAAAGTTTCAATCTACCTCAAACCAAAAACACAAAATATTTTTTTTGTTTGTTTTATTTCAAATTGTTTTTATGTCTTTGTTATTCGCTTTGCGTAGATGTCGGACTATGTAACTGGATGAACACTGTGAATCACAAGTTAAAAGGATCACATCTCAGGTAATCAAATGTTTTTCAATTAAAAGGATCACGTCTGAGGTGATCAAACGTTTTCCAATTAAAAGGATCACGTCTGAGGTGATCAAATGATGTTCAGTTAAAAACGTCATGTCTGAGATGATCGCTGTTCATAATGTTATACATCAAAGGTTAAATTTTAAGTGTTTGGAAGTGTATGATGTAAAACTCATAAGTATGAGCTAATCGCACGATTGAATCATAAGTATGAGCCAATCGTACGTATGAACCATAAGAATGAACCAATCGCACGATTGGACCATGAGTATGGGACAATCATGCGATTGGATCATAAGAATGAACCAATCGTACGACTGGATGAAGGAGTCTGAGCCAGTCGCACGACTGAACCCCAGTCGCACGAATGAATCATGTGTATGGGTCCAGCCGTACGACTGAAACTCAAAACAGTATAAATAAGGGGGTTAGTCGGTCGTATATCCAACCACCCTTCAAAAACTCTCAAAACCACCCATACACAGACACTCTGCCAAAATTCCGATTACTGTGATTACACTTTGATTGTGATACTAACTGATTTCCTACTCATCTACATGTACTTTGCAACCGAAATCAGGTCAAATGATTGGTTTAATCGAACCCTAAATGACCGCAAATGTTAAGATCAATAACCGGGACTGAACTCTTAAAATAGACCACTTAAATGGACATAAAAATTGATTAAAAAGACACCAAGTGCTATGTCGAGTCCCTGTGAATCTAATGAGTCTAAGCACAAAGTGTAATCTAACGTTTTGACAAAGATTCTAAGTTAGAGTGTCGAATAAAGAAAGATGCAAATAGACACTCCATATGAAGCTCAGTCGTACGATTGAACCAGGCGCATGATTCTATCGCATGAGTAAGTCAATCGGTGACTCAGTCACACGACTGACTCAACCGCATGGATTAATATATGACTAAGTTCAGTCGCAGGCTTAATCACACGACTGAACCCAGTCACAGGCTCAATCATACGACTAAACTCAGTCGTATGGTTCAATGCACGATTGAACCAGTTTGATCAAAATCAACTAAATTCAACTGTTATCTCTTATACACAAATCTAATGTATATGTTTCTTGTGTTGCAGCAATATGGTTGAGAGATGGACTATGAGCACTAAGCACAACATTTGTGCTCATCTGGATGCTACACCCCGAAACGCTTCAGAGTTCACTGGGATTATTGCATTTCTGCATAGATAGAGGATCTACAAGGATATTTCTGCACCCTGTACACCATATTGATCTATTCAGTAGGCTTTCTGGGAAAGTGTTGTAGTTGACCAGTCCATTGAGCTCCACTGTATCCGGAGCTTTATCTTCGGACAGGAGATTGAGATTAGTGAAGACGATTTGAGGAGGGTCTTGGATCTGGGTGAGGATGGAGCCTACCTAACCAAGTTGCATCCACTGACTGTTCGTGGTTACTTTCTAAGGATCAAGTACGCTGGGGACATCAATGCCGCTGTGCTAAATAAGAGCAACATGTGCCCACAGTTCAAATACTTGGCACATGTGATCCTAAAGTTCATAGCCTCCAGGCATGGAGGATTTGATGAGATGTCTGACCAAATCCAGAATGTATATGTTGCACTGGTACTGAACCACCCGTTCAGTTTCTCCCGCATGTTGTTCTCCTACTTGATAGAGAACATTGAGGCCAAAGGCAAGGAAGGCTTCTGCATGTGTCCACGTTTCTTGCAGATGATTATAGATGACAAGCTTCCTTTGCTGCCGAAAGAGAAGGATGATGCAGTTATTCTAGAGGTGATGGATGACACCACTTTGGGCAGGATGAAGGTGTACCGGGGAAAGCAGGTGAAGCCCCCGGTCAGGAGACTGTTTGGTCATCTGGCTAATGAGGATTATGTGGTGCCCTCTCGTAAGAAGTGGCATCACGATGATAGTGATTCTGATGTTGAGCCCGTAGTGGTTCCTGTTGATGAAGAAGATGACGATGACATGATGATGGTCAAGATGGTGGAGATGCTGGTCCCAGTCAATCAAGGGCCACCGACATGTCTACTATATCTCCACCATCTCCACATGGCATTTCAGTAGCATCTGGTGGATTTAAGCAGGCTACTTTCCACCAGAACTTCTTATTAGATGAAGAAGAAGTGTCTGAAGATGAGCCTCTCGTCAGGCGAGTCGGTAGCCGGGTTGTGGCTACCGAGAAGGGGAAGAGGCGGTTGGTGGATGCCAAGATAGGTCTGAGGGTGGTGATACTGAAGTGATAGATCCAACATACACACCTGACCAGCCTATCAGCTCAAGGGAAGCCTCTACAGCCAAGGGTTCTAGGAAGAAGAGAATGGGCCATCCCTATGGCAAAAAGGGTAAGAGAGAGAAGATTATCTTGATTACCTCTTCCACTACCACAACCACTAACACTCCCACCACCACAGCTACAACCACCACCACTACCACAACCACTGACACTCCTACCACCACTCATACATTCACATCCACCTCACCCATAATACCCAACATAACTCTACCACAATCCACTTCTATTCCTCCTCCCATCTTCACCACATCCACCACTACACCCACTACTCACCAAGCTAGAACATCCACTCAATTCCCACTTACACCTGGCTATACTCTACCCACTACCGAGTTAGAAGAACAGCTGGCGAGCCTCAACCAACTGGTGCTAAAGCTTCTAACGATAGATGATCTGAGAGCTAACCAGATGAACCAGCTTATGGCGGTCAATACCGCCCAAGCCAAGCAGATAGCTCAGCTCACTGAGAAGAACACTGCTTACGAGAGAGCGTTAGGTCGAGCTCACCATGAACTGAAGAGTCAGAATGATCTGGTGATGGCTTCTGTAAAAAAAGATTGAAGGATTAGAGAAGAAGAACAAAAAGATTATGCTAAAGTTGAAGGGGATAAAGGGTGAGCCCCTAAAGATTAAAGGTAATGGTAATGATGAAGGAGATGATGATGATGAGACTTCTGATGATGAATCAGAAGAAGATGATGATGATGAGGAAGTTGGAGGTAGTGGTAAAGATAAAAGATATGATGATGACGATGAGGATGATCAAGAAGGTGATGCATTTGCATCAACCTCAAGTCAAGCTGCACAGGAGAGGCGCTCAAAAAGAGCCTCGTCATCTACAGCTCTAGCTGAAGAAACTCAGGAACAGGGAAAGAATGATACTCAATAGCCTAAGGACTATGATGTTGTTCCCCTTCAGCAAGTCAAGACTTAGCTCACTATGATTCTTGATTTGCAATGGATTGTAAGAAGGTGTGAGCTATACTCCTGAAGAAGGAGAGATCATCCATGATCTGACATATGAGCAGCTTGCTGATATGTTTAGATTTAAATCTAGATGAAACTGTCAAAGATGCTCCAAAAGTTGATGTCTTAAGTGATGAGGAGCTACATGATGTGGATGAAATATAGATAGAAGATGTCACAGCTGACCACTATCATGAGTACACTGACCCTGAGGGCAACCTTATCCCCAACTTGGGTGAAACTTTTGGCAGTGATACTTTTGATAAGCTGGAGGAGATAGAGAAAGAAAAAGAGAAAGATGAAAGTAAAGCCCAAGCTTCAGATGAAAATGTTGACTAAAAGAAAGTTAAATGGGTAGCTTGTTTTGCTGAAATGAAAGCCCAACGCGCACCTCCAAAGCTGAATGCCTACACCAAACTTTACAAAGTCAAGAGACATCATAAAGTGTCAGGCAAGATTATTGCGTGGGCATATTTTGAAGACTTGGAAGTCTATGCTGTTTAAAGGGAGAAAGGGATTGAGTACTTCAGATATCCACATGATGTGAAGACTCTCCCTGGTTTTGAGCTCAACCGACTGGCATGCTTAGATCTTTTGTATGCCAACCTGAGAAAGATGTCAGGATGGTTTGAGGCAGCATTGAAGAAAGAATACCACACCAGATGGGTAAACTTCAGACCTTAACAACCTAAGAAATTATTCATAAGTCTGAAGTGATCCTATATCTGGAAGACCGAAGGTGGTGTTAAAGTGGAGTCCCCCACGCACAATGTCTAAAATTCCCTTACGGGAATTGCCTCAGGACTTCACTCCACACTTCAAATAGTGGTATTATGATTGGAGGATGGGAGAAGTTGTTATAGTTTTGAACAGAGATGGGAAGATAGAGACTATCAGGTATTTGACCCAATGTGGCTTACTAACTTGTCTGATGATGATGTTTACACTTTATACATGAAAGGATCGGGATCTAGTTTGATCAATTAGATTAAGATTTGCAGCAGAATAGCATAAGAATTAGACGAAAATTAAGCAAGAATAATATGAATATTCAATCAAACAGTGACGGTTATAGAGAGAGAAAGTTTTCTACAAAGAGAATGTTTTCATTCACGCACACGCTTCAGGTGCAAGGAAATTAGGTCAACATTCCTTTTATAAAGGAATGTGACATCAGCTGATGTCACTGGATAGTGACAGCTAACTGATTTATACAAACAATTGAAAGTAAACTAAACTACTGAAGATGTCCACAACAACTGAGGACACCTTCACAAAAAGCTAAGTACAAGCTATCATTACAACTACTGAAGTTATAATATCTGAAGTGTAAGAACTTCAGATGTTTTACATAATATAAAACTACTGATTACAAATTATTGAAAAGTAAACCATCACAACTACTGAAAAGAACTACTTCAGCTGTTGTGACAACTTCTGAGAACTTGGTCTTCAGACTTTGTCTTCAGCAGTTGTCTTTAGACTTTGTTTTCAGCTGTTGTCTTCAGACTTTGTCTTCAGCAGTTGTCTTCAGACTTTGTCTTCAGCAGTTGTCTTCAGACTTTGTCTTCAGACTTTGTGTTCAGACTTTGTTTTCAGACTTTGTCTTCAGACTTTGTCTTCAGCTGTTGTAGACCACTTCAGTTGTTTTGATGTCTGTGGGACTTAAAGGTTTTTCTGACCTGGCTCATTGGTTCTTTTGGTCCAACAATACAAGTGGTCACTGTTTTATGACACACAAGACTTTGTACAAGCTCCTTAATTCCAACACGTTATACGGCTCTGCTTCGCGTTTGAGATACACGCGGGAGTCACCAGAGAAGAGAAGTACAATAAGTTTCAAGAGCATATGAAGAATGTTAGACAATAGGGTAAACTAGGTCCAAGGGGGAGTTTGTAGATTCATGATGTTCCAAGTTTATGTGCTTAAATGTAAAAGTCTTTCATGTCTTACATATGTGTAATGTGATGATTAAATGAAATATGATATATGCCTTCGATTATTTCATATTGTTATTGTGTTAAGTATAAGTCATATGTATGAACTTCATATATAGATTTGAGATTGTTGTACACAATATTAAGTCAATAATGGTTGGGAAATGTGTTCATGTTAGTCGGGTGATTATTCATTCTAATGGACTATACTTATGGACCATGTCACACCCCAACCTTGATGGCAGAAACGTCGAGATGTGAGGGTTAAGATCTTTCACAACCACATAACGCTATTATTAAACCCAAATATAATAATTATAAGTTTCAAATTTAACATTTCAAACATAAGTCCCAAATAAGGAAATCAACAATACATAATAAGGAATATTTCAAGTCCATTCATTTATTTAACTAGGTCCATTGTGAGTTCTTCAGCTTCACTTTCAAAGAAGAACTCAGGCCCATAGTACTCTGATAAGTACTTAACATTCTTTCCATTCTTCAGCTCCACAGTAGTTATTTTTCTGTATGCAAACTCATTAGGATGAGTACCTTCAAGTAACAACTGGAGCTCATTTCTTCTTATTTCTTCAAGCTTCTTGTAGATCAACCCCTTCTTTACCATTTTGTTTTCTAGTAAAGTTTGTGGAGTCATCTTAGACTTGTAAGCTCTCTTGAAGTCATCAAGTATTTCCCAGGGTGACACTACAATGGCCAGCATTATCATAGTATTTACAATCTTCTTTACTTGGCCATTGTATCTACTTGGAATCTTCTTTTTATGAATTCTGTCACTTACTCTGGGGTCAGGCCAAATTCTCACTCTCTCTTTCTGATATTGAAATGTGAATCTGAGAGCATACAATCTCTGAGCATGTTTCTTCATAGCTTGTATGGATGAAGACTTAGGAAACTCTTTATCAACCATCCTTAACAGTTGCTCATCATGTTGTTTGTGTTGTTCTTCTTCTTCAAGTTTGACTTTTACCATTTGCCTTTGGATGTCAGGTATGATTATTGATCATATGAAAAATTAGGCGTTCAGCATCATGGAAGTGCTTCTTCAGAATGGTTGTAGCACTTAGGTCGCCCTCATATCCATGGTTGATGAATGATAGATCAGTGGTGCCCTTTGGGTATTTGGTGATGAAGGTGGCATCATTCAAATCTAGGGTTTGGCGAATGATAGCAGGAGTGACGACCACCTTCTTCTGGTTTACAAACGACTGGAGAGTGATCGCGACATCACTCTCACCAGTATGGACAGTGACATTTGTCCAGAATTGGCGAAGGGTATCGGGATAGATGGTTGGATTCAGAAGAAAAGCAGTTTGATACGGGGAATCAACCATCAGATCAATGACAGCATCAAACTTAGTCCAAAAGGCCGATTTTGTGAAGTAGGCAACATAGTTGTGTCGTGGTTTGATTTGCATGGTCGCCATTAATGGAAGATGAACGTTCGGAAAACGACTTATGAAAAGTTTGAAGTTAGGGTTAGGTAAGTATAGGTTATGAAACGACTGAAAGAAAACAACTGAAAGTTTTGGTGTTAGTCATTAGTTGTTAGAAAACAACTGAAGACATGGTTTTAACTTTCAGATGTTGTAAACAACTGAAGACTTGGTGTTAGTCATCAGTAGTTTGAAACTACTGAAGACTTGGTTTTGGCTTCAGTTGTTTTGAAATGAAACAGTAGTTGTCTGAAACAATTGAAGAGTAAAATTGCTCATCAGTTGTTGTCGTCAATTCACAGATCTCAGTTGATTCATTTGACCTTAACACTTACTCAGCAGATTATCTGATTTTCAGATGTTTCATTGGTCATCAGTACTTATTTGTTAGAACAGACATCAGTAGTTGTAACTATATCAATAGTTGTAACTGCATCAGTACTTTTCAACAAATAAAGTACTTTAGTACTTTTAAGTAATTTAGTCTTCAGTAGTTATGAAAACTGTTGAAGATAAAATAACTTATCAGTACTTATTTTTGACAGCTGTATACTAATGCTCATCAGTACTTGTGAACTGAGATCATCAGTAGTTGTCAAATCATTCAAGCTGCAGCATACCAAGCCTTAGCACAAGATTTTGGAAAGTGGCACTGTCCAAAGGCTTAGTAAATATATCTGCAAGGTCATCAGCACTAGAAACAAACTTTGGATCAATCAAACCTTTTTCATAACAATCCCTGATAAAATGATGTCTGATCTCAATATGTTTGGTCCTAGAATGCTGGACAGGATTCTTAACAATACAAGAGCTGAAGCATTATCCATCAGTAAAGGAGTCTTAGTCTCTGTAATGTCATAATCCAGTAATTGATTCTGAAGCCAGAGTACCTGAGATGTACAACTTGCAACAGCAATGTACTCTGCTTTAGCGGTGGATGTAGCAACTGAGGTTTGTTTCTTACTCTACCAAGAAACTAAACAATTGCCTAGAAATTGGCATCCACCAGAGGTTGATTTTCTGGTTAATTTACACCCTGCATAATCACTATCTGAGAAAGCAACTAATTTGCAAGAGTGCCCAGTGGAATACCAAAGTCCTAGAGATTGAGTTCCTTGCAAATATCTAAAGATCCTTTTGACTGCAATCATATGGGATACTTTAGGTGCAGCCTGAAATCTAGCACAGACACAAGTTGCAAACATAATGTCTGGTCTAGAAGCTGTAAGGTACATCAAGGAACCAATCATACATCTGTAAAGAGTTTCATCAACTGCTTTACCTTTCTGATCAGCATCCAGTTGTGTGGTGCTGCACATGGGAGTAGAACAGGGCTTACAATTTTGTAAATCAAACTTTTTCAACAAATCCTTTGTATATTTGGACTGATGAATGAAAGTTCCATCAGCCATTTGTTTGATTTGCAAACCCAGAAAGAACTATAATTCTCCCATGGCACTCATTTCAAACTTTTGTTTCATCAACTTAGTAAAGGCATCACATAAATATGGATCAGAGGATGCAAAAATAATATTATCTACATAAATTTGAACAAGGAGCTTATGCACGCCTACTTTCTTAATGAACAAAGTTTTATCTATGGAGCCTCTAGTGAAATTATTTTGAAGAAGAAAGTTAGATAGTGTTTCATACCAGGCTCTAGGAGCTTGTTTTAACCCATAAAGAGCCTTATCAAGCTTATACACCCAATCTAGATGTTTATGATCTTCAAAACCTGGTGGTTGACACACATAAACTTTTTCTTTTATTTTACCATATAAGAATGCACTTTTGACATCCATTTGAAAAACTTTAAGATTATGGAAAGCAGCATAAGCTAAGAACAATCTGATTGCCTCCAGTCTGGCTACAGGGGCAAAGGTTTCATCATAATCAATACCTTCTTCTTGTGAAAACCCCTGTACAACCAGTCTGGCCTTGTTCTTGACAATTTGACCTTTTTCATCAGTTTTATTCCTAAACACCCATTTAGTGCCTATTGCACACTTACCTTGGGGTAGAGGAACCAGTTCCCACACTTGCTGCTTTTGAAACTGAAGAAGGTCAAGTTGCATGGCTTCAACCCATCCATTGTCTCTTAATGCAATATGATAGTTCTTTGGCTCTTGCTGACTGATGAAGAGAGCATAAAAGCAGAAATTGGACAATTGACTTCTAGTTGAAACACCAGCATTGATGTCACCAATGATCTGAGACATGGGGTGATTCTTCAGTTCTTGGTACTCAATAAGATTTGTGCAAGTGTTTGTAGGTGATTCAGCAGCAATAGATGTTGATCCAGACTCTTGAAACCTAGAATGAGATGGCAATTCAAATGAAGTAGAGGAATCAGAGATCTCATCAGCATTTGTTGTGGATGGAACTGCTGAAGTTACAGGAACATCAGGTTAGTAGACTCAGGCAGGTGATCACTAAAAATTGCATTTGTATCACCAGATGAATGACTAGTTGCAGGAGATGATAGATTCACAGAATCTACAACAGCTGGAGGCTGATAAGGAAAATATTGCAGTATGTCCAAAACAAATAACTCCACAGGGTTTTGTGGGATTTTCTCCTTTGGAGATTCATTAAACTTTACATGCAAGGTTTCTTCAACTATCTTTGTTCTGCAATTAAAAACTCTGTATGCCTTGCAAGTAGATGAATACCCAACAAAGTACCCTGCATCCACCTTTGATTCAAACTTCTGAAGTGGATCCTTTGTGTTAAGAATATAACAGGGACACCCAAATGCTCTAAAGAAGGAAATCAGAGGGGCCAAATGATGTAACACTTCATAAGGAGTCTTCATCAATATCTGATTTACTAACACTCTATTTTGCACATAGCAAGATGTGTTGACAGCTTCAGCCCAAAAGGTTAGTGGCAAATCAGAATCAGCCAACATTGACCTTGCGGCTTCAATAAAGGTCCTGTTCTTTCTCTCCACCACTCCATTTTGTTCAGGAGTTCTTGGAATGCTATACTGCCTCTTGATTCCCTTAGAGAAATAGAATTCATCAAGTGTGTGGTTTCTAAATTTTGTGCCATTATCACTCCTCACACACTTGACAGAAAGGGAGTACTACTTTTCCACATGCAACACAAAGTAGATGATGATTTGACCAGCCTCATCTTTTGAATGTAAGAAGAAGGTCCATAAAAATCTAGAATAATCATCCACAATTACCAGACAGTATTTTTTCTTTGCCATGCTCATCACTCTTACTGGACCAAAAAGATCCATATGCAGTAATTGCAAGCAGGCAGTGGACTTTGGTTCTTTTATTGGAGGGAATGATACTTTGTGTTGCTTTCCTTTTAAACAAGCAGAACAGCTATCATCACATTTGAACTCTTTTAATGGCAGACCTCTCACTAAACCATGATAGATAAGCTGGTTCATGTTTTTAAGACTCACATGACCAAGCCTTCTGTGCCATATTTCAGATTCCTGAGGAGAGGCCTTGGAGAACAGACATGGATGGCCTTTTAGATCAATTTTCTTTGATGAGTCTAAGGCATATAATCTTCCAATCCTGTTGGCTTTCAGGAGAGTATATTCATCTAATATCTTTTCAATCATTCTCAAAACATTGGAAGACAGAATCTGACAGTTCTGACTGGTGAAAAGTGAAACATGCCCTTTATCACACATTTGACTGACACTCAACAAGTTATACTTGAGATTCTCCACATGGTTAACATCATCAAATCTTATCTCACCATTTGACACAAAGCCTTTGCCGATGATGTAACCCTTAGCATCATTACCAAAAGATACAAATCCCTTCTTTCCTTGAGAGTAGTCATGAAGAAGAGAACTACTCCCTGTCATATGCATAGATCCTTCACTGTCCACATACCAGATGCTTTTATGGCATGCTGAAGAACCTTGCATTTGTCACAACAAACTAGTTAGCTTTTGAGACCCAAACCATTTTGGTTTTGGGTTTGTTCTCATCAACAGATTTTATACTAACTGATTTGTCATGATTAACAACCTTTGAAGGTGGAGATGGTGCTGAAAAGGATTCCTTTGATTTTGGCTTAGTTTTCCTTTTTAGTGGTTTAATCATAGGTACATCTATTTGGTTAACTCTCCCCAACAGATGTTGAACCATCATAACAAGTTGTGTCTGATTGGTTGTTAAAACCTTCAGTTCAGCAGACATATTAGTACTTGTTTTTGATTGGTTCCTGTGACTCACCATGTCCTCCTTTTTGAAAGACACAGACTTAGTCTGGTGTTTTGATATTCCATAAGGAATATTTTCAGTTGTTTTATGATAAACCCCTTCCTTCTTTTTAGATTTTTGTAAGAACTTTGGGTTATCAGATTGAGATGATTGTGGCACAAACTTGGTTTCAAATTCATCTTTCATTTTATTAATTTTCTTTTAATGATTTTATCTTTGTTGAATTTGGAACCCTTTCTGTACCAACATTCATCAGTGAGATGATTGAATAGACCACATATTTCACATGGCTTTTTCTTCATCGTCTGTGTTCAACTGCTGAAGAAGATGAAACTACTGAAGGTGTGTTCTTCAGTACTTTCTTCCTCTCAGTACTTATGTTAAGTACTGAAGGATTTGTAACAACTAAAGATTTGTTCTTCAGAAGTTTTCTATCAGTACTTTTGGATTTCCTGATAGACTCTTCAGTAGTTGTCAAACCATGTTGTTTTCATTTGGTTTGAAATGTTCTTCAGGTGTTGTTACTTGCTCTTCAGTACTTTGAATACTTTGTGAGACAACACCTGAAGTACTCAGCTTTTCTTTGATCATGTGTTTATCAGCAGTGAGACCATCAGCAGATTGATTAGCTGAGGTACTATTACTGACTTCATCCTCTGATTTTGCATTTTCACTTGAGGATGAAGCATTTGAGCATGAACCATCAGTAGACTCTTGAGCCATAAGAGCAAGATTTCCAAAAGGATTTTCACCACCATGTTGACCAGCACCAGAAAACACTTATTCAGAATAACCAGAAAGATCATCTGGTAAGCTACTCCAGTCAATAACTCCAGGTGTGAAAAAGCTTTGATGTGATTGAGATTCTTGATTTGATTGAGATGGTTGAGGCTTAGGTAGAGTGTTGCCCTTTGATTTGATGTGATTGAGATTCTTGATTGTGAATGATGACCAGAATTGGTAGAGTGTTGCCCTTTGTTTTGTGAGCTATTGCATGGAAAGGTCACAAAGGGTGCAGAAGAGTTAGATCCAGATGATCTACACTCTCTTGCAAAATGTCCAAGTCTATGGCACTTGTGACACCTCAACTTGCTCTTATCAAAACCAACTTTGGTTTTTCCAGAGAGACCAGGAAATTTTCAACATGTCCTTTTGTAAAATTTTTGAGATCTGATATTGATTAATGCCATTTCCCTCAAAATATCCATCTCTTCTAAATCATTATCAGCAATTCCTTTCAAATCATCCATCAAAAAGCACAAATTATCACTACTACACCCTGAATTACTATCAACACCAACAAAAGCAGGATCTCCACTATTTGAAGAGAAATCTATATGCTCATCATAAGAACTTTCTGATGCAGCATATTCTGACTCATGACCGACCAGAGTAGTATTCCCTGGTATAAAATCATCAGTGAGCTTCCCAGATGAAGCCAGTTTCCTTTTCTGTTCTATCTCTCTTTCAATTGTTAACAGTTTCCATGTAGTTGGGTGAGAGATAGATTGTCCAGATTTGCACTGGAGCGTAGGACAATAGTATATGTATCCCATCTTTCAGGTAGGGATCTGAGGAATCTGTTGTTCATCTGACTGTTTGTATATTCATGTTTAACCATTTTCAACTCAGATATCAAACAGGAAAATCGCTCAAACTGTTGAGTCAGTGACTCACCCTGTCTATGAGAGAATGTCTCATATTGCTGGGCAATGATCTCTCTATTGTTTGCCTAGAGCTCATCAGTTCCTCCAAATTGTTCTTTCAGAGCAACCCAGAGGTCATGAGCAGTTTCATGATGCATAAGTCCAGAATAGATTTCATTAAGCAGTGCCATGGCCAGAATTCCATGGGCTTTAGCATCAATTTCAAACAGTTTCAGATCTTCATCAGAGTATTGCTCTTTCTTCTTCGGAACCATCTCATTGGTTTCCGGATTACTCACCCTAGGCTTATATGGTCCATGAACCACAGATTTCCAACAACCTGAACTGTTGACAAACAGGTGATGGAGCATTCGGTGTTGCCATATGTTATACTCACTCCTAACAAGCATCGGAGGCTTTGTTGAGGAGCCATTATTGTGAGGATCATTGATTGATGTAGCCATTTTCACCAATTCAAACAGGTTCAATGAGATTTTAACAGATCTAGCTCAAAACTCAACAACACAGTTTGAAACAATACGGATCTCAAATTAATTCACCGGAAGCAATAGAAAATCAAACTCTATAACCAATTCTTGCAAATTTGCTAATTCGATCAAACTTAGATATCAAAAGAGCAGTTTCAATGATCAATTGTTAAGTCGATCAATGATTAACCTGCTCTGATACCATTTGAAAGGATCGGGATCTAGTTTGATCAATTAGATTAAGATTTGCAGTGGAATAGCACAAGAATTAGACTAAATTTAAGCAAGAATAATATGAATATTCAATCAAACAGTGACGGTTATAGAGAGAGAAAGTTTTCTGCAAAGAGAATGTTTTCATTCATGCACATGCTTCAGGTGCAAGGAAATTAGGTCAACATTCCTTTTATAAAGGAATGTGACATCAGCTGACGTCAATTGATAGTGACAGCTAATTGATTTATACAAACAACTGAAAGTAAACTAAACTACTGAAGATGTCCACAACAACTGAGGACACCTTCACAAAAAGCTAAGTACAAGCTATCATTACAACTACTGAAGTTATAACATCTGAAGTGTAAGAACTTCAGATGTTTTACATAATATAAAACTACTGATTACAAATTACTGAAAAGTAAACCATCACAACTACTGAAAAGAACTACTTCAGCTGTTGTGACAACTTCTGAGAACTTGGTCTTCAGACTTTGTCTTCAGCAGTTGTCTTTAGACTTTGTCTTCAGACTTTGTCTTCAGCTGTTGTCTTCAGACTTTGTCTTCAGACTTTGTCTTCAGCAGTTGTCTTCAGACTTTGTCTTCAGCAGTTGTCTTCAGACTTTGTTTTCAGACTTTGTCTTCAGACTTGTCTTCAGACTTTGTCTTCAGCTGTTGTAGACCACTTCAGTTGTTTTGATGTCTGTGGGACTTAAAGGTTTTTCTGACCTGGCTCATTGGTTCTTTTGGTCCAACAATACAAGTGGTCACTGTTTTATGACACACAAGACTTTGTACAAGCTCCTTAATTCCAACACGTTATACGGCTCTGCTTCGCGTTTGAGATACACGCGGGAGTCACCAGAGAAGAGAAGTACAATAAGTTTCAAGAGCATATGAAGAATGTTAGACAATAGGGTAAACTAGGTCCAAGGGGGAGTTTGTAGATTCATGATGTTCCAAGTTTATGTGCTTAAATGTAAAAGTCTTTCATGTCTTACATATGTGTAATGTGATGATTAAATGAAATATGATATATGCCTTCGATTATTTCATATTGTTATTGTGTTAAGT
This sequence comes from Flaveria trinervia, assembly GCA_025506515.1. Taxonomy (NCBI): domain Eukaryota; kingdom Viridiplantae; phylum Streptophyta; class Magnoliopsida; order Asterales; family Asteraceae; genus Flaveria; species Flaveria trinervia. Next base: position 31,416,054 of record CM046448.1, read on the forward strand.
ATAAGTCATATGTATGAACTTCATATATAGATTTGAGATTGTTGTACACAATATTAGTCAATAATGGTTGGGAAATGTGTTCATGTTAGTCGGGTGATTATTCATTCTAATGGACTATACTTATGGACCATGTCACACCCCAACCTTGATGGCAGAAACGTCGAGATGTGAGGGTTAAGATCTTTCACAACCACATAACGCTATTATTAAACCAAATATAATAATTATAAGTTTCAAATTTAACATTTCAAACATAAGTCCCAAATAAGGAAATCAACAATACATAATAAGGAATATTTCAAGTCCATTCATTTATTTAACTAGGTCCATTCCTATGTATGATTAAGCTTCAAACATGGCTATTCAACTTGCGTGTTTCATGAAACATGTTAAAAATAAAAGGTCAACATAATGTTGGTGAGATTTCCATAGTTTTCAATACATAAGTATATAAAAGATGGCAATTCATGTTATAAGTTAGTGAGCAAAGTAACTAGGGATGTAAGACAGATGCACAATCAAACCTTGACAGTTTACAAGTTTCCACGTTTACAAGTTTATACGATTAGCTAAGTGTACTTGGATTAACCAAGCAGGCTTGTCAAGCCCATAGATCTATGACGTCGCTAGGCTAGCAATAGCTAATGATTGCAGATATAATCATCAATACATGGTAATTACTATAGTTCAACTAACCACAACAAATAATTGAATTGCCCAAGTGTTTACAAGAATCAAATGTTTTACAAGTGCAATGGTTATAATGTAACATGTTTCACCCCAAAGTGTAAAAATATGAAAAAAAAGGGTATAGAAATACTCACATGGCAAATAAGTATAGGAAAATGATGATTAATAAGGAAAATATTAAATAACGCTCCAACACAAAATCCTTCACAATGCACCTATGAATATATAAATATTTACAAGGTTTAAGCTTAATTATAATAAGTTTAACGTTTTAATGAGAACTAACGTTTTAATGAGAACTAACATTTTAAGTGGAATTTGGGGTTTGTTAAATAATTATCTTTAATAAATAGAATTCATTCATATTCACTTAGAAATACATATATATATATATATATATATATATATATATATATATATATTATACTAAAATGTGAAAAGTAACACTTATAATAATATAAAAGGTCCTTAAAGTTTGGATAAAAAATTTTATAACAAAAAGAATTTAGCACTATCAAACAATCTTTATTGAAAAGAACATTTGAACCAATAATAATTTTAATGATTTAAATCATTATTTAACGTCTATTTTATAAAAATAAACTAAATACAATCTTTGTTTTTTTCAAAAAAATATTAGAATATTTAACGAAATAAATTTACAGAAATGAATAGGGTGGTTTAAAAATAAATAAAGTTTAGAAGGTTAATTTTAAAAATTTTCTAGAAATTATTTATATTTTTAAAAGGCTGAAAAAACAAAAAGAAAGATTTGAGGGTGCCCGGGTTCGAACCTGAAACCTCAATGTTTTGAAAGTGAGTGTGTAATCAATAGACCAGGACCGCAGCCATGGTTAATATTGGTTTCAATTTCTTATAAACCCAATTCAAAGAGTTTCCCCCATTCTTAAGAATCCTAGAACCAACTTGAATTCAATTGCTCCTTGATTCACGAATGTTAATGGAATTAAGCTTAGGGCTTTTAATACCTAAGTAAAACCGAGTGTCTAGGTGTGTTTAATTACCTGGTAATTGTTTGATTTTTGAATTCACGATGTGAAGAACAGTTGCGACCAACGTGGTGTTTAATAGGTGTTCAAATGAACGGTATAGCCAAATTAACTTCGTGGGGAGCTTCTTCAAGTGCTAATGATGATTTTCCCTCAACCAATTCGGATTATAAGGGCTCAGAAGGTCAGTTTTGCCAAGGTTGCAGGTCGCGGATAAAGAGCGAATCAAGGAGATGTTTGTGTTTATTTCAGGTGGAATTGTGAGTTGTACACGATTAGTGATTGATAGATGATCATTCAGGCTGGTCTAATTAGATTATTATTAGGTGTTAGTGCTCAAACGACTATACGAATTAAGGATTCGGTTATGCGTTCATTTGAGGTTTATAACCGGTGTTTAAACGAATTTAAAGTGTCCATTTAAGTTCAAAACGTGTAAACGAAAGGATTTGAAACGGTTTGGGTATCAAAATCGGTTGAATTTGGTGGTTTTGGGGTGGCCGGAAAGCCGCCGGCGTTTGGTCAGAATTGCGGGCTCAAGGGTGGAACCCGATTTGATTTTTATCAATTTACACAAATGGTCCCTATTGTTTCATTTATTATCATTTTATGCCCAAACTTTAATATTAAGTTCATAAATTGACAAATAAACCCCCTAAACTTTATGTATTTTAAGTTTACTAACTTAATAAATTGTTCTAATTATTATATCATCATTAATAATAATAATAATCATATTATTATTATTATTATTATTATTATATTATTATTATTATTATTATTATTACTATTATTATTACTTATTAGTATCATTAGTGTTGTTAATAGTATATTATTATTACTTACAATTATGTTCAATTTCATAATTAAACTATTAACTTTCAAATTAAAGAACTAAATGCAAACAAGTAAATAAGCATAAGCAACCCATAAGTTTCATAACTAACTGTTAGGATCAACGATCTACGTTTGATTGATTTGATGAGTATAGCAGCGGAAATCAAACACTGAATTAGCAATCTCACAAGAACTCAAATGATATTCAATGATAAAAGCAAACGATTATAGAAGAAATTCTGCGAATCAAATATTTCATTCAGAACGCACTTTCGTGGTGGCAAAATGTCACACGTACAATCAGGTCAATCATCCCTTATATAGGAATGTCGTGGTGGAACATTCCTTATATAGGAGATGTGACGTCTGCTGATGTCACTTGATAGTGACATCTAACAGAATTATTAAGCAACTGAAACACAACTACTGAAGATGTCAAAACAGCTGACATCTTCTTACAAAAATACTAAGTGTTATCAGTTACTACAACTACTGAAAAGAAACTACAACGACTGAAGAACAAGCTGTTCAGTCGTTTTACAAAACTACTAAAAGTAAAAACATAAAACTACTATATCACAACTACTGAAGAAGTACTCTTCAGCTGTTGTGACAACTACTGAAACTTCAGCACTTGGTCTTCAGACTTGAACTTCAGACGTTTCATCAGCTGATGACTTCAGTAGATGTCATCAGCTGATGCCTTCAGACTTTGTACATCAGTTGTTGATCTTCAGCACTTGTGGACTCTTCAGCTGTTGTACTTCAGTACTTTGGTCTTCAACTGTTGAAGTCTTCAGTACTTGATCTTCAGCTGTTGAAGTCTTCAGCACTTGTCGAACTGCTGATGAAGCCTTCAGCAGTTGTTGTGATATCATGTGGGACTTAGAGGTTTTCTGATCTTGGCTCATTGGTTCTTTTGGTCCAACAAACTCCCCCTGAACCAATGCAGCCAAAACCTCTAATTGATTTATTTTCCCACTTATTGTTGGCAGAATGGTTGGTCTTTTTCCTTCTTGATCAGTTGAGAAGATGACCCATATAAGCACTGGCCTGGAAATGAGTCTCTGATGATTTGGTTGGCAATGTATGGATGGGAACTCTGTATTGGGGATTTGGACACTGAGCTGTTCCCCCATCCATGAGACTCACTTCCCCATGATGAGTCTGTACGACTCTCTTGTGTAGGCCTCAAGGAAGGTGATTTGTTCCTCCATGGTTAGCTCTTCAGCACCTCCTTCAAACAATGATTCAGGCCCATAATACTCAGACAGGTATTTGGCCTGTTTCCCATTCTTTAGCTCCACAGTTGTTATTATTCTGTAAGCAAACTCATCCGGGTGATTACCCTCTAGGAACAACTGGAGCTCATTTTTCCTGACTTCCTCAAGCCTCTTGTAAACTAACCCCTTTTTCACTATTTTGTTTTCCAACATCTTCTGAGGGGTTAGATTAGCTTTATAGGCTTTCTTGAAGTCCTCTAGGATTTCCCAGGGTGAAACTACAAAGACCAGAGAGATCACTTCATCTACGATCTTTTTCACCTGGCCAATGTATCTCTGAGGTATGTTTTTCTTATGAATTCTGTGAGAGACCCTGGGATCAGGCCAAATCCTCACTCTTTCCTTTTGATATTGAAAGGTATGCTTGAGAGTGTAAAGTCTGAGGGCTTGTTTCTTCATATTGATGATAGAAGATGTGGCTGCATAAGCTTTGTCAACTCTCTTCAGCAATTCCTCATCATGTTGTTTATGAAGCTCTTTTTCTTCTAGCTTCACTTTAACCATTTGTCTTTGGAATTAAGGAGTAATTGTTGAGGAGTGACTTGTGGCCTTAGGCAACTGAATCACAGCTGAGAGTGGCAGCCTATCTTCATCATCTTCTAGCCTCAATACCCTTCTCTTCTTCTTCAAGGGTATATCATCGGCTATGGGTTTTGAGGGTAAGGGAGTTGGTTTGGTGGGTTGTGATTTGGGTGGTTTTGGTGTGGGAATGTTGACAGGCTGTTCTAGCATTTTTGAGGTGAGTGTGGCTTTTGATTGCTTGGCTAGCTCAGTCCTGCTCCCAGCACCCGCTTCATTCAAAGCTTCAATAACAAGTCCCTTAGTATATGCTTCAGACGAACAGATCTTGGTGGTGATTGCCAAGATACTGTCCCTGGACCAAGCTTTGATTTCGATCATTGATCTTCCAAGATATTTTGCAATAAATCTAATCATGATCTCAAGCCTTTCTCTTTCTAACACTTCATAACTTGCCCATCTATTCTGGATTTCTTCAATCTCTAATCATCGAATCTCAGAGTCAAGTTTATCGGTGTCATGGCCTTGCCTAAACAGCTGATCAATGATGTTGTCCATTGATTTGCTGTGTTCGACATCAGCCTCTTTTATCAGTAGCTCCAAGGCTTTCTCTTTTTCCTTCTCTTTATCGGTCTCCACATTCAACTCCAACTCCTTTTCCACTACTATCCCTTCTGTTTCTTTCTCCTTTTCTTTCTCCTCTGTACTCCTCTTTCTTTTTGCTTTCACTGACTTAATCTTCCCTTTTTTGGTTGCATTGGTTGCAAGGGGTTGATTGCCAGAAAGCTGTTTGCCCACAACCTCCTCTATCAATGGTTGTATTACTGAGGAAGCCTCTCATCAATGGCTTTGATCACTATGTCAGTGATTATGGGTGTGATGAGAGGGAGGGAATTTTGAAGGATAGCAACTATTTGCTCAGGAGGGTTCTGTTCCTGAGAAATAGTGCAAGAAGCAGAGGCAGGTGGCTGAGTTGTTAGGAGTGGCTTAGTGTTGTGAGACCTTCAGATGAAGGTGCCATCTGTGAGGTGGTAGAGGCAGATGGTCTTTGTTCCTTAGAAGTTTTGGCAAGCAGCTCTTTGAGTCTGCTCACCTCCTCTTCCAGGATGGTGTTTTGGGCGATTACATCGTAAAAGAAGCCTAGGTCATCATCAGTAGTTACTGAATCACCTGACCTCCTGATAGGATCAGGATGAACATGCACTGAGTGTAGCTCAGTTGTAGCATGTGCCCCTTTGTCTTGGAACTGGGGACTTCCTGCCTCAGGACGTTGTCCTTCATCAGCAGTTGCCTCTGGTAAGGTCTTAGTAATGGTACCAACTACAACCTGATCATATGCTGAAGCAGGAGAAGTGGCAGCCTCACCAGAAGTTCCAATCTCCATTGCTACACTAGGAGAAGGAACATTGTAACCCCTATGTTGTGGGTTCTCAGCTGCACTTTGGTCCTCCCCCTCAATGGTAGAAGTATTCCCAGTTGTAATTGGTATCTGGGGAGGGGGTGAGGAGTGCAACTGAGTCAGCACTTGTGCAACAAGTAATGTAGGACTTTGGGGGCGGTTGCATGTGGTGATTAGGTGGAAGCAGATTGCACCTGGGGAGAATGGTGCGCTTCAATGGTAACCCTCTCAAGGGAGATAGGTTCCAGCAGTGTAGGTTCCCCAATGTTGGTTGCAACAGGATCCTGTTGAGAGGATACCTGTGCGGCTGTGGTTGGTTGAGTCAGTGTCACAACTGGGGGGTTAAGACCAGTGTGTGGTTCCTGTGTTTGTGGTACAGGGGCATCCTCAGGGGACTCATCTCCCTGAGTAGCCTTTTTTGGCTTTTTGGATTTGGGTGTAGTGGGGACTTTGGTTCTGGAGGTGGTGGCTGTGGGTTCCAACTGCGTGGGTTTTCGCAGCCTGGCAGCCTGTTTCAACGTTTGGTCAGAGTTGTGCCTGGAGTATACTTCAGGCAATACAGCCGTTGCAGGGACTCCGAGACCAACAAGTCCCTCAGCTTTTAGCTGATTCTCTATTATGGCCATTATGAACCGAGGATATAATATCCAGCGGTTAGAAATAGATTTTGAGGCCATGTCCTTAAGTTCCAGAAAAATGATTTCAGAGAAGTTTAGGTTCTGTTGCTCAAGGATAGAGAATAGTACCTGTTGCCACCGTGTAGACATTTGATCCCAAGAGGAAGTCTTAGGAGCCAAACAGACATTTACCATGTGAAATATGAGACGTTCAGCATCATGGAAATGTTTCTTCAGTATGGTGGAGGCACTAAGGTTTCCCTGATATCCATGGTGGGCAAAGGATAAATCAGTTGTGCCCTTTGGATATCTAGTAGGAAAAGTGGCATCATCCAAGTGTAGGGTTTGACGAAGTATATCGGGAGTGATGACCACTTGGTGGTTGTTGACGACCGACTGGAGAGACTCTGTGTTGTTCTTCCCAGTGGTGAGGGTGACGTTCATCCAAAACTGGTTAAGGGATTCGGCATGAAGGATTGGATTGAGAAGAAAGGCCGTTTTGTAGGGTGACTGGAGCATAAGATCAATAGCATTATCGAACTTAGCCCAGAATGACGATTTGGTGAGGTAAGCTACACAGTTGTGTCGTGGTTTGAGCTGCATGGTCGCCATTAATGAGAGAGAAGTTTTGGAGATATGAACGTTAGGGTTGAAGAAGATGAGGCTCTGAAGGATTAGGTCGGGGATATTTATAGGGTACGGGTTAGAAAATGACTGAAGGGTTTGGTGTTAGTCATCAGTAGTTGTAAAACGACTGTTGACATGGTATTACCCTTTCAGACGTTGAAACAGCTGAAGTCGTGGTTTTAGGCATCAGCAGTTATAAAACTACTGAAGACCATGGTTTTGACTTCAGATGTTTGAAAACAACTGATAACTTGGTATTAGTCATCAGTAGTTGTGAAACTACTGAAGACATGGTTTTGTCATCAGTTGTTGGAAACAGCTGATGACTTGGTATTAGTCATCAGTAGTTGTGAAACTACTAAAGACATGTTTTTGTCATCAGTTGTTTTAGAAACAGCAGTTGTAGAAACAACTGAAGAGAAGTTACTCATCAGCTGTTTTCGTCAATTCTTAGCTTTTCAGTTGTTTCACATTGTCCTCAACACTTACTCTTCAGCCTTTTTGGCTGTTTTCAGTTGTTTCATAGGACATCAGTACTTATCTGTTACTGATATCAATAGTATAACTACATCAGTAGTTGTAACTTGATCAGTTGTTTTAACAGAATCAGTATTATCTGTGATATGGTTACTAATGATCATCAGTATTTATTTACTGAGATCATCAGTAATTATCACTTATTCTAGCTACAGCATACCAAGCCTTAACACTAGGTTTTTGGAAAGTTGAACTATCCACAGGCTTAGTAAAAATGTCTGCAAGCTCATCAGCACTAGGCACAAACTTAGGATCAATCAGACCTTTTTCAAAATCTGATCGCTATATGTTTGGTCCTAGAGTGCTGGACAGGATTCTTGATAAAGCACAGAACTGAAGCACTATCCATTAATATTGGAGTCTTAGTCTGATGCAGAAGAACCCTGAATTTATCATAAGGAACTAGTTAGGTTTTGAAGCCCAAACCTTTTCGGTTTTGGGTCTGTTTTTTTTATCAACAGATTTAACCATAACTTGTTTCTCATGATTAACAGCTGAAGAAGAAGATGGTGCTGAGATGGATTCCTTGAATTTGGACTTGGAATGCCTTCTCCGTGGTTTGATCACATTTGCATCTAGTTGGTTAATTCTCCCCAACAAATGCTGAACCATCATAACAAGTTGTGTCTGATTATTGCTAAAGCTTTCAGCTCTTGTGACATATCAGTACTTGTGTTTGATGAGTTCCTGTGATCCACCATTTCCTTTTGAGCAACCTCAGCTGTTGCCTGTTTAACCCCTTCCTTTTTGGATTTCTTTATGGACTTAAGGGTTACAAGATTTGATGTTGCTGATACAAATGTGGCTTCAAACTCAGTTTTCATTTTATCATTTTCTTTTTAATCTTTTCATTATGTTTGAGTTTTAAGCCCTTTTTATACCAGCAATCATCAGTAAGATGATTGAATAAACCACATATTTCACATGGTTTCTTCTTCATCTTAAGTTGATCATCTGCTGAAGAAGATGAAACTACTGAAGACTTGTTCTTCAGCAGTTTGCTATCAGTACTAGCAGTTTTCTTCCCTTTAGTACCTGCTTTCCTGATATCTTTTTCAGTAGTATTCCCACCCTTTCTACTTGTAGTTTTCTTCCCTTTAGTACCTGCAGTAGATTGGGTTTGTCCACCAGGTGTGATGACATTCACTTTAGTACTTTCAGTACTTTATGAAATACCACCTGGGGTGATCAACTTTTTGATCATGTGAGTGTCAGCGTTTGAACCATTAACATTAGCTGATAGGTTCTGAGAGGACTTAATGCTGACTTCAACCTCTGATGGTGATGTATCAGATAGTTGATCACACGATGAAAAGGATTGGTTATTGCTCTCACCATCAGATTCTACCTCTGCTCTGGGAGTAAAATCTGTAGGAGGAGCAGTGTGATTATAACCAATTCCAAACTTCACATTGGAAGCTGATTGCTTACTAAGAAGCATTTCAAAACCTTTGCATGATTGTACCCATCGATCACACTCTACTTGGGTGACTGCAAGGGTTTCTTTGAGATCTTTGTACTTCTCTAGAAGTACCTCTTCCCTAGCCTTATAATCTGTGATTTGGCATTTAAGTTTGTAAATCTCATCATTCTTTTCATTAAGCACAGACTCAAATTTAGCTTTTCTTTTGGGAATTGTTTGTTCTAGCTCAATGTTCTTGTTAATCAAAGCTACATTTGCTTCTCTAATAGATGCAAATGCTGCTATGCATGTTTCAGAACATAATTTGGCTTTTGCCTCAGAGGATACATGTGATACCTGAGGTGTAGAGGCATTAGAGGATGAAGTATCAGCAGACTCCAAAGCCATAAGAGCTAGATTTCCAAAAGGACTTTCACCACCATGTTGACCAACACCTGAGAACAGTTTTTCATGACCAGACAAGTCATCTGGTAAACTGCTCCAGTCAACAACTCCTGGGGTGAAGAAGCTGTGTTGTTGAGGTTGAGTTTGTTGATGAGATTGGGAAGGTTGTGGTTCAGGCAATGCTTGTGGTTGTTGTGCAATTGGAGCTTGAACAGGATTTGGTTGAGGCATATAATAGCAGGGATAAGGATATGACATTGGACCCTGGGGAACAAAATATGCAGGAGATACAGGGTGTGAATGATGACCAGAACCAGCAGGATGTTGCCCTCTGTTTTGTTGACTATTGCTTGGAAAAGTCACAAAGGGTGCAGAGGAGTTAGATCCAGTTGATCTACACTCTCTTGCAAAGTGTCCAAGCCTTTGGCATTTGTGACACCTCAACTTACTCTTGTCAAAACCAACTTTGGTTTTGCCAGAGAGTCCAGGAAATTTCCTGTCAGTTCTCTTGTAGAATTTCTGAGATCTGATATTAACTAAGGCCATTTGGCTTAGAATATCCATCTCTTCTAAATCATCATCAGCAATTCCCTTCAGATCATCCATGATGAAGCATAAATTGTCACTATTACAGCCAGATAGACTATCAATACCAACAAATGCATGATCAGAATTGTTTGAAGAGAAATCTATATGCTCATCATAATTTATTTCAGATGAAGCATATTCTGACTCATGACCAACCAAGGCAGTGTTGCCTGGTACAAAGTCATTAGTGAGCTTTCCTGAAGATGATAGTTTCCTTTTCTGCTCTATCTCTTTTTCAAATGTAAGCAGTTCCCATGAAGTTGGGTGAGAGATAGGCTATTCAGATTTGCACTGGAGCGTAGGACAATGGTGTATGTGTCCCATCTCTCGGGCAGTGATCTGAGGAACCTGTTATTCATCTGGCTGTTGGTGTATTCCTGTTTCACCATTTTCAGCTCAGAGATCAAGCAAGAAAAACGCTCAAACTGTTGAGTCAATGTCTCACCCTTTCTATGAGAGAATGTCTCATATTGTTGGGCAAGGATTTCTCTGTTGTTTGCTAAGACCTCATCTGTGCCACCGAATTGTTCCTTCAGGGCATTCCAGAGATCATGAGCAGTTTCATGATGCATAAGCCCTGAATAGATTTCATTAGGCAGTGCCATGGCCAGAATTCCATGGGCTTTAGCATCAATCTCAAATAGTTTCTGATCTTTATCAGGGTATTGTTCCTTCTTCTTCGGAACCATTTGATTGGTTTCCGGATTGTTCACCATAGGCTTATGTGGTCCATGTACCACAGATGTCCAACAACCTGAACTGTTAACAGACAGGTGATGAAGCATTCTTCGCTGCCATATGTTATACTCGGTCCTAACCAGCATCGGGGGCTTGGTTGAGGAACCGGTATTGTGAGGATCATTAGAAGGAGTAGTCATCTCAGATTCAATCAAATTCAATTAAGCTATAACAGATTTAGAACAAAAACACAACAACCAATTGAACCAAGAGAGATCTCAAAATAAATGAACGAAAGCGTCAGAAATTCAATAATCTATAACCAGTTCTTGCAAATATGCTAATTCAATCAAACATAGATATCAATTAGCAGTTTCAATGATCAATTGTTAGATCGATCAATGATTAACCAGCTCTGATACCAATTGTTAGGACCAGCGATCTACGTTTGATTGATTTGATGAGTATAGCAGCGGAAATCAAACACTGAATTAGCAATCTCACAAGAACTCAAATGATATTCAATGATAAAAGCAAACGATTATAGAAGAAATTCTGCGAATCAAATATTTCATTCAGAACGCACTTTCGTGGTGGCAAAATGTCACACGTACAATCAGGTCAATCATCCCTTATATAGGAATGTCGTGGTGGAACATTCCTTATATAGGAGATGTGACGTCTGCTGATGTCACTTGACAGTGACATCTAACAGAATTATTAAGCAACTGAAACACAACTACTGAAGATGTCAAAACAGCTGACATCTTCTTACAAAAATACTAAGTGTTATCAGTTACTACAACTATTGAAAAGAAACTACAACGACTGAAGAACAAGTTGTTCAGTCATTTTACAAAACTACTAAAAGTAAAAACATAAAACTACTAATATCACAACTACTGAAGAAGTACTCTTCAGCTGTTGTGACAAACTACTGAAACTTCAGCACTTGGTCTTCAGACTTGAACTTCAGACGTTTCATCAGCTGATGACTTCAGTAGATGTCATCAGCTGATGCCTTCAGTCTTTATCTTCAGACTTTGTACATCAGTTGTTGATCTTCAGCACTTGTGGACTCTTCAGCTGTTGTACTTCAGTACTTTGGTCTTCAGCTGTTGAAGTCTTCAGTACTTGATCTTCAGCTGTTGAAGTCTTCAGCACTTGTCGAACTGCTGATGAAGCCTTCAGCATTGTTATGATATCATGTGGGACTTAGAGGTTTTCTGATCTTGGCTCATTGGTTCTTTTGGTCCAACACTAACAACTTTGGCCCTTACAAGAATAAACGACATTAACTTTTAATTAACGAAAACACGAGATGTTACAGTCTCCCCAACTTATAAGAATTTCATCCTGAAATTAAGAAAAAAAATGAAACTATACAAACAAAAAAGAGTACTTCTTCTTCATGTACTTCTCACGTTCCCAAGTAAACTCAGCTCCATGTTTGTTTTCTCAAAAGATTTTGACAATCAGTGTGGTAGTTGTTCGGGTCTTTTTTAGGGTTTGGTCCATGATCTCAACAGGCTTCTCAACGAAATGCAATGACTCATCTATTTGTATTTCCTCTAGAGTAACATGCAATTTTCATCAGTCAGCCTTTTCCTTAGGTTGGAGACATGGAAGACAGGATGAACTCCGCTAAGTTTAGAAAGTAGTTCCAGTTTGTAGTTTATTGTGATGCTTCTATCCAAGGACTTGGTTGTGTCCAAATGCAACGTGACAAAGAAATAGCTTATGCCTCGCGACATCTGAAGGTACATGAAAAGAACTACATTACTCATGACTTGGAGTTAGGAGCAGTGGTCTTTGCCTGGAAGATCTGGAGACATTACTTGTACGGTACCAAGTGCACAATTTACACTGATCACCAGAGTCTTCAGCATATCTTTAAGCAGAAAGAGCTTAACATAAGGCAACGATGTTGGGTGGAATTATTAAATGATTATGATTATGACATTAAATACCATCCCGGAAAGGCGAATGTAGTCGCTGATGCTTTGGGTAGAAAGGAAACCTCTAAACCCCGACGAGTGTGTGCCCTACGAATGACGATTAGCACTCACTTACCCGAACAAATTAAGGAAGCCCAGACGGAAGCCTTGAAAGGTGAGAACATTAGATCCGAATCTTTACGCGGGATGGATAAACAGTTAGAAGTCAAATCCTATGGAATATGATGTTTCATGGATAGAATTTGGGTACCTTTATATGGGAATCTAAGAGACTTGGTTATGATTGAAGCATACAAGTCTAAGTATTCCGTACATCCCGGCTCTAACAAAATGTACCATGACCTGAAGGCGCACTACTGGTGGCTTAACATGAAGGCAGATGTAGCTACATACGTGAGCAAATGTCTGACATGTTCTAAGGTTAAAGTGGAATATCAGAAACCATCTGGGTTACTACAACCACCTGAAATCCCTTTGTGGAAGTGGGAACAAATCTCAATGGACTTCATTACTAAGTTGCCCAAGACTCCTAGTGGTTGTGACACGATATGGGTGATTGTGGATCGACTCACTAAGTTAGCCCACTTCTTGCCAATCAAGGAGACTGACAAAATGGACAAGTTAACTCGAATTTACCTGAGGGAGGTAGTGTCAAGGCATGGTGTGCCGATCTCGATTATTTCTGATCGTGATACTTGTTTTACATCTCATTTCTAGCAATCATTAAAGAAATCCTTGGGTACGTGTCTAGACATGAGTACTGCTTATCATCCACAAACCGATGATCAGAGTGAACATACTATTCAAACTTTGGAAGACATGTTGCGTGCTTGTGTGATCGATTTTAGGAATAATTGGGGAGCTCATTTACCGTTGGTCGAGTGGCATTATATGGGCGAAAGTGTAGATCACCAGTTTGTTGGGCGGAAGTTGGTTATAGTCAATTGACTGGTCCTGAGTTGGTACACGAGACCACGGAGAAGATAGTGTAGATACGAAACCGTATGGCTGCGGCGCGAGACAGACAGAAGACTTACACAGACAAGTGATGGAAACCTTTGGAGTTTCAAATCAGTGACAAAGTCTTGTTGAAAGTTTCACCGTGGAAAGGTGTAATTCAGTTTGGCAAGAGGGTCAAGCTTAATCCAAGATATGTTGGACGATTTAAGAATCTAGAAAGAATAGGTCCGGGGGCGTATCGATTGGACTTTCCTGATTCACTGAGTGGCATTCACAATGTATTTAAAGTCTCAAATCTGAAGAAGTGCCTATCTGACGAGACACTAATTGTACCACTCGAGGAAGTACAAGTAGATGATCAATTACGCTTTGTGGAAGAGCCCATTGAAGTAATGGATCACGAGGTCAAGACTCTTATGCAAAGAAAGATACCTATAGTCAAAGTTCGTTAGAACTCAAAACATGGACCGGAATTCACGTGTAAACACGAGGATCAAATGCAGCTCAAGTATCCTCATATATTCGAAACGATGGCAATAGTCGGGGGAAGCAACTGATTAAATTTCGGGACGAAATTTCTTTCAACATGGGAACGATGTGACAACTCACTCGATTTCGTTATGCCAATGCAGTAAACCAGGGATGCAGCACAACCATGTAACGCAATTTTCAGGACGAAAATTCTTTCAACATGGGGATAATGTGTCATCTGGTAATTTTCCGTTACCAAATTCCTTTAGTTCCGTTAGGTCTTGCATGCACGTGTCGTGAGCACACACTAGTTGTTGTTGAATGTTGGTGAATTAATAATACTATCTATGATAAACAATAATAATCTAATTAATAATGTTGATTATTAGTTGTGATTATGTGGTTCATGAATTTACAGAATTTTAAATATTTATTTTGCGAATTTTACGTGATAACGTGACAACGTGTTATATATATTTTGTGTGTTGTGTGACTTATTGTATATGTTTATGGTTATTATTATTGGCTAATTATACTTTTGATTTGTAGTTAAAAATTATAAAAAAATGCTACAAAGGTTAAATTTTATAAAACATAATTAAAGGAGGGTTTAATGGTAAAATCCTAATTTAGTTAAGTTTCACAAAACCCCAACCCTAGCCCCCATACCCATTGCAGCCAAAAACAGCCCCCTCACCCTCATCATACAAATTTTAATCAAGAACAAGCTTTAGCATTCGGATTTGATCTAGTTTCAAGTGTTACAAGGTGTTTACAAGTTCAATTGGTGATTTCTACACACCTAAAGGTTAGTTTTGATTAGTTTTTCATGTTGGTTGTTCTTGATGAACCCTAATCCATGAAATTTTGATGAAAACATGAAATTGATGATTGTTAGATGTTAATATGATGTTAGTTAGGTTGTATGAATGTTGAATGATATTGATTATGCAAGAAATCTAGGGTTTGATCATCTAGTTTATACATTGCCATAAGAGGAAACTTTTTGTTCTTGTAATTCATGATCTGATGATGTTAAGGTGTTAGATGTAATTCTTAGATGTTAGTTTAATTGAATTGTATAAGAAAATCTATGAAATTGTGATATTGATCATGACTTACTAAAAGTAGATACTTTTGTGTATGATGTTGAGAATTTAGATGTTTTGGAGGTGATTAGCATGTTAGAATGAATGCTATGAACGTGATTAGGTATATAATTGTTGAAATTATGGTTGAATTGGATGCTAGAGCACTTTTGGGTATTACTTTCCCAAAAGGGAAACTTTATTTTTGTAGAACTTTAGATGTGATGTTTTATACATGCTTATGATGTTAAGATCATATTAGAATGATTGTGGATGATGTTTGTTGTGTTAGAATGTGTAATTGAGTTCTATGGATGCTTGGTTGATCATGTAAGAAGTATAGATTTTGATGATCATACATGATGATGAATTATGGTTAGTGATTAGGAGATCATGATTGGATTTGAAATTTGGTTGTCACTATGTATGCTAGTTATAACACACGGTTATTTATTTATTTTGAAACCGACAAAGGAAGAAAGAGAAATAAAGTCCAAAGTCGAGGGACCAAACTTGCCAACAAGAGAAAGTTGTGTGAATGGGAGTATTTAAGGGAGAGGGCAGCCCTTACCCTCTCCCCACACCCACCAAAATCAGACAAAGAAGAAAGAAAGGGAGAAAAGGGAGAAAAGTTGGTTCGAGTTGGTTCAAGTGAGCAAAATCGTTGAGAAGCGGGTCAAATCGAAGCTCTTCTCGTTATGGTCGTTTGTGTGAGTTCTAGGACCCCTCTTTTACATGTTTTTGAATGATTTGGGGCTAGAACACATCTGAAAATCAGGTTTTTGAGTGTGTGTGTGTGTTTGACCCGTTTGTGTATGTGTCGGTATGTGTATGATTCGTTTGGGCCTTGCTTTTGAGCTTGTGTGTGCTTGAATGGTGTTGTGGTATGTGTTGGATCAAGAAGAAGGCTTATGAAAGCAAAACTAAGTCACTTAGATAATTTTGGTACTGAATGCAAAGGCTTCCGAAGCTTAGCATGGAACTTCCGAAGGTTGTAGAGTTCTTCCAAAGACAAAGTGAAAGATCAACTTCCGAAGACAAAACTCTACTTCCGAAGTCAAGTGAATACTTCCAAAGTTCAAGCCTTAGAAGAATGAACTGAAGACCACTTCCGAAGTATGATGGAAATAAGAAGTCTCCAAGCCTTGGAAGAAGCAGCCTCTTCCGAGGTATAAATGGCTTCGGAAGTACTTACTCTTCCGAAGCCATTTAACCTTCAGAAGACACTGCTATGACCAGTGGACACAAGTATGGTCTCTGAAACTCCGATGTAGACCTCTGTTACTGTTTGGCTTCTTCCTAAAGAGCTAAGCAGTTGACCATACTTTATTCCACTGTTCACCTTTTCATGATAGTACATGTTACCAACTTTAGTTGGTGACAAAAGGTAAGTCAGGGACATGTCATGACTACCAAATCTCAGATAAGACTTTATCCAAGATACCTTAAACTTTAGTCTTGAAGTATAGACTTTAGCTATAGGATCCCAGCTGGTATCAAAGTATATCCGGTTGTAGGTAGTATTATATATAGGTTCTCTTTGTAACTCATTGCAACAACAACTACTGCTTGTAAGAGTCTTGTATTTTGAGTTGAGAAGCAATATATAAAAGTACCTTGAAAATTACTTCCTGTGTTCTTTATTACTTTCTATATTGTGATCAACTCTTACTGATTCTATCTTAACCTGAGTGTTGTTCTAGGTGAGTTTGAGAGAAAAAAATAAGTGTTTAGTGACAAACGTCGATCCTGCAATTGGTATTAGAGCTTCTCAGGCTCTTGATTGCGTGATCTCACCATCCAAATCAACCTGTTTTTCACTCCTCCCTAGAACCCATTCACTATAATGGCCCTTAACAAGTCAGAGGTAGAGATGTGAACCATGACAAAGGCTCCCATCATTACTCCTGAAAATTTCAGGTCTTGGAGCAGGAGAATGGAAGGCTTCATTAGATATCAAGATAGCAGGATGTGGAACTCCATTGTCAATGGTCCGTATAAGCCTAAGGTGGCATCACCTGGTGGAAACGGTGCCATGATAGAAAAGGCTGTAGAGGATTACTCTGATGAAGATAGAAAGAAGATGGACATCGACAGCAATGCTATGACCATTCTCATGACCGCAATACCGAACTCCATTATGGTGGGATTCGAGCATTGCACGACTGCTAAAGAATTGTTTGATGCACTTGCTCAGATGTACTCAGCTCCCGAACTTAGAGATCTTACTAGAAAGTTCATGAGTGCTCTTCTAAACGAGTGGACATTTTACTGTGTCTCTATCAAGAGGACAGAGAACTTGAACACTCTCACCATGACTGAACTCTATGGCATCCTTGATGGATATCGCCTAGAGATGGAGAGTAAGAAGGGCCACCAAACAAGCAGATCCATAAGTCTTCCTGCTAGCAACGCTTTAATGGTTATTGAAGGCTCATTACCTCCTTAACCTTAGCATTTCCTGACTTATCAGCAGCCATCCTGCTCTTCTGGACCTTACATCACTTTTCCTGAGACTCCAAGGTCTTAACAGGCTCAACACAACTCCTTTCAAGAAAGTTGTGCCTTGTCTCAGGAAGTGGACACTCTAGTGACTTTCAATACTGCTTTGATGATCTTGAGTGTTTCAGTCCGGATGACATAGAGTACCTGGACATTGTCCAGCAGATGGCTCTCTTAACTTACAGAGCAAAGAAGTTCTTTAAGAGAATTCCCTCAAAACCCAACTACCAACAAGTTTGGGTTTGACAAGACCAAGGCAAAGTGTTACAACTGTAACCAACTGGGTCACTTTGCAAGGGAATGCAAGGCTCCCAAGACCGATCTGGGAACCCCACAGGCCTCCACGCACCCCTCAACATCAAAGCCCGCTGAGAAGTCAATTGAAACATCTGCAATGGCTCAAGAAGTTGATTGGAGCTTCATGGTACAGGATGTGACTCCTGCTCAAGCTCTCATGGCCGGAATAGACGATGCCCAGGTATATGAACATCTCTGCACTCCAGCTTGTATAGATAAAGTTCAACTCTATCAGGATTACAATATGGAAATCAGATATGATATTGAGTCTTTAAATATCTTAAAATCTGATTTTAAAAGAGCTGAATCTGACTATCAAAAGAAAATTAAGGAGTTGGAGAAAAATATGTCTCTTTTAAAACATGAACACACCAACTACAAGACTCAAATCAAAGATCTGATATCCAAATTGTCTGAGGCTCAAGCCCAGCTTGTCACCGCTGAGGCTCAGGGCAGGAAGCATGCTATCTCTGAGCAGAACTTCCAAGCTATTCTTGCATCATCCTCCCACTCCAAACTCTGCTATCCGAACAAAGGAGGGTTGGGAACCAATGAAATTGCTCCACCACACTCCTATGAGTCTATTAGACAGCCTAGATGTGGTACTGAAAAGCAAGAGGTTCCAACTACTGACCCTTCCTCACCAGAGTTAAAGGATGAAGCAACAATAGTGGTCACCACAGGGAAGGAACAGGTAGATGTACCCATCTCCTCCTGTGAAGAACAAATCCTAACCACTAAGGCTAGAAGAAGCAGAGCTAAAGCTGCTAGGAGAACTGCCAAGAAGGTGGCTGAGTCCAAGCTAAAGATTGACCCCAAACAGAAGGGCGTCTTTATCTCAGCTGGATTTCAAGTGGTAGGTACTTTTGATTCAGGAAAGGAGTGTAATACCAGCACTTCTGTCCTGCCAAAGGATCAGAAGTTGAAGGGAACAGTTTCTTATGAAGAAAAGAAGCCCAAGAAACAGCAACCCTCACATTCCCAAAGAGCTAACATTGCATGCATAATGTGTGGTCTGCAAAACCACATGGCAAAAGATTGTTACTACAATCCTGCAAGCACACATTATGCAAATAATGTTAGGAAAGAAGGAGTCAAGGAAGGTTTCACATTTGGACCTTTTCAAATGGTTCAAGTGATGAAAAAGGGAAAACTAGTCTCGGAAGCCAGGTTGCTTTCGGAAGAAACTCCTTCTTCTGAAGGGAAAATGGCTTCGGAAGCAAAAGCTACTAAGGTTCGGAAGAACACGAAAGTTTCCTTGAAACCTCCCCAGAAGAAGACTGCTTCGGAAGAAAAGGTGGTGAAGACTTCTTCCAAAAAGAAAGAAGCTTCGGAAGATAGCCATGCTACTAAAGCTTTAACAAGCTCATCCTCCAAGATCAACCAAAGGATGGACTGGAAGATCAAGGAAGATGTTGCAGCCAAACCTCTTCTTCAAAGACCTCTATTGAACCCCCATGCATAACTTTGGTCAATTATGTCATTATCTTTGGAAGAACCCAAGACCAGCAAGGCTTGGGCTTCCAAACAAAACTAACAATCTCATCTTATGTGCAGGGACATCCATATGACAAGAACAGCAATATATGGATTGTCGATAGTGGATGCTCCAGGCACATGACAAAACATCTCTCCTTCAATAGTTTCAAAACTATGATGGAGGTCCTGTCCAATTTGGGTGAGGTCGGAGGATATATTTCTGGCAGAGGGAGTATATCTAATGGTAAGTAAAGGTTGACAAAGCTCATTTGTCAAACAGCTTGAACACAATCTGTTAAGTGTTTCTTAATTCTGTGATCAAAAGCACCAAATGCTTTTCACAGAACATGAGTGCATTATCCTCAAACTGGGATGACAATTCCTCCAGAATTGGTGCTTCTTAGATCTCCTAGAAAAGGGATATGTACAAGCTTGATATGAACAATGCTTCCCCAATGGGTGAAGTATCATGCTTTCTTTCCAAAGCTGATGGTGATGAGTCAACACTATGGCATAAAATATGTGTCATGTAAATTTTAAGACAATGAATAAATGGCTAAAAATAACTTGGTACATGGTTTGCCTAAAAAGGAGTTTTTCTGCAAAGATAACTGTGTTGCTTGCCTGAAAGGGAAACAACACGGACATCTCATAAATCCAAATGTGTTAACTCTATCACTACTCCATTACACTTATTGCACATGGATCTTTTTGGTCCCACAAGTATAATGAGCATGGAAAGAAATCATATTGCCTTGTGATAGTTGATGATTTTACAAGATTCACATGGGTATTCTTTTTAAGAACTAAAGATGAAACTGTTGAAAACTAATATCTTTTATTCTTAAAATAGAAAACCAAATTATCACAAGGTTAAAATCATTAGAAGTGATCAAGGGACTGAGTTTAAGAACTTCGTTCTTGACTCAATCTGTAACTCAAAGGGATTGCCAGACAATATAGTGCTCCCAAAACTCCTCAACAAAATGGTGTTGCTGAGAGGAGGAATAAGACACTTATTAAGGCTGCTCGAACTATGTTAGCTGATTCAAAACTACCTCTAACATTCTAGGCAGAGGCAGTCAGCACTACATGCTATGTGCAGAATAGAGTTCTCGTAGTTAAGCCCATGGAAAAACCCCTTATGAGCTATGGAACAAGAGGTCGCTGTTCATTGGCTTTCTAAGGTCCTTTGGCAGCAGGTGTACCATACTTAACACAAAAAACAATTTAGCAAAATTTGTTGAAAAGTCGGATGATGTTATCTTTGTTGGATACTCTTCTAGCTCCAAAGCTTACAGAGTATACAACATTAAGAATCAACAATTTAAGGAGTCATCCAATATAGTTGTTAATGAGCACACACTTTGTGTTAGGGGGAATGGCCCTGATCATATCTTTGATTTAGAATTGTTTCCAAACTATTCTAAACCATCTTGTGAGAATGTTTCAATTGGAACAGGTGCTCAAAATGATCCTGATGCTGCTGCTGACGATTAACTATTTGAGCTTCCTAGACCTAGTCCAAATTCTCCAAGAGCTGCAACAAATGAAGTCTCCACTATTCACATATCTGATAGCTTGACCATATCAAGTAATTGTGAAGCTTCTTCAAGTGAATCACTCACTGAGCCTCAATACTCATCGGGTGATCCACCACAACACCAGGCAGAAGAAGTAGTGTTTTGAAGGGACAGGAAACTGTTAACACCACTTCAGCCAACCATTGATGATGTTTCTCACTCATTCAATCAGTCCTCATTGAATGATTTTGAAACAATAGCAGGACAAAGTGTTCCAGTTCCTGAGCAGAATATATCCAACCTGGATCTATCTCTGCAACTAGAAGTGATTCCTTGCCTTAGGATTCATAACACTCAGCCTACTGAGAACATCATAGGGGATGTCACTGAGGGTGTGAGAACAAGAGGACAAACTCATCATGAGAATGTCTGCTTGTACTCATGCTTTCTATCCCAGATGGAACCCAAGAAGGTAGAAGATGCCTTAAAAGATAGTAGCTGGCTTGAATCGATGCAAGAGGAGCTGCTTCAATTTAAGAGATAGAAGGTATGGAACCTATGTCCGCTACCATCCGGTCAAGTACCAATAGGCACTAAATGGGTTTTTAGAAACAAGAAAGACGATAGAGGCTTGATAATCAAGAACAAAGCAATATTTGTAGTTCAAGGATACACAAAGAGGAAGGAATTGATTATACTGATGTCTTTGCACCAGTTGCAAGACTTGAGGCAGTTAGGATCTTCCTTGCTTATGCTGCATCCAAGGACTTCACTGTCTATCAACTTGATGTCAAGTGTGCATTTCTATATGGGGATATAGATAGGGAGTCTATGTATGCCAACCTCTAGGATTTGAAGACCCACAGCACCCCAACTATGTGTGTAAATTGGATAAAGCTCTATATGGGCTGCACCAAGCACCTAGGCTGTGGTATGAGACATTGTCTCAGTTTCTTTTGAAGAACGGCTACACTAGAGGTACCATTGACAAGACTCTCTTCATCAGAAAGTCTGGAAAGGACATCTTGCTCGTTCAAGTCTATGTTGATGACATCATATTTGGTTCTTAAATGACCAGATGTGTAAGGACTTTGAGAGCATTATGAAGAAGAAGTTTGAGATGAGTTCCATGGGAAAAATGGACTTTTTCCTTGGAATTCAGGGAAAGCAAATGAAGGAAGGGTTCTTCATTAATCAATCTAAGTATGTGTCTGACATCTTAGAAAGATTTGAAATGAAGGATTGCAAGCCTGCCAAGCCACCCATACCCAGAAACCATAATCTTTGTCCTGACCTTGAAGGGGAGGATACTGATCAACATTAGTATAGGGAATTATTGGTTCTCTGATGTATCTTACCGCCAGTAGACCTAATATCATGTTTGCTACTTGCATTTGTGCAAGATATCAGGCTACCCCAAAGGTGTCTCACTTAGCTGCTGTTAAGAGAATTCTCAGATACCTCAAAGGAGCACCTAAACTAGGTCTCTGGTATCCAGAAACAAGGATTTTAATATTTATGGATACTCTGACAGTGACTATGGTGGCTGTAATATTGACAAGAAATCAACATCAGGGGGATGCCAATTTCTTGGTGGAAAGATCATCTCATGGCAATGCAAGAAACAATCCTGTGTATCTACATCAACTACTGAAGCTGAATGCATTGCTGCTGCTAGCTGTTGTGCTCAACTGCTATGGATTCAAAATCAGATGTTAGACTATGGATTCAACTTAATGAGTACTCCTATCCATATTGACAACAACAATGCTCTCTCCATTACTGAAAATCCGATGAAGCACTCCAAGACAAAGCATATTGACATCAGGTATCATTTCATTAGAGATATTCATGAGAAAAATCTGATTAAATTAATCAAAGTTGATTCAAATGAACAATATGCTGATTTGTTCACCAAAGCTTTTGATGAGCAAAGAATTAAATATCTCATAACAGCTAGTGGGATGATAAACATTGATTAGTTCACCTCTTTTGAAACCTTTTAATGTGTCATGTCTTCTGTCAATACAATTTAAGCCATGTTACAAAAGATCTTTCTGGATATTTTCTAAGTGTACATTTCTTTCGAAGAGAAATTAACCCTCGGAAGTTATCTTTATATCTTCCGAAGCACAATTTCTCAAAAGATAATTTTTCTTCTTGGAAGAACTTTTGGTCTCGGAAGAAGCGATTGATTACATATTAGATCTACTTCTGAGGTTTACAAAATCTCCATTCGGAAAGCAACTCTAACCTTCGGAAGCAAAGTTTTTGCTTCGGAAGTAAGAATTGCCTTCGGAAGACAAATTACCTTCCGAAATGTTTTACATTCGGAAGTAAGATTCTACTGTGTAACGTAAATCTCTTGGGCCCCACACTGTAAAAAGCAAATATTTTGTTAATGATGTTGGATTATTTAACTGATTTTAACCTTACCGCCACAGTCATTTCATCCACTAAACCATCACATCACCTTATCCTAACCCCCATTACCGCCTTCCCACCCTCTTTTAAATAATCTCGACTGTTCAATTTCATCTTCTTACTTGCAATTTTTACAGCCCTATAAATTCTCCTTTGTATCTTTACCCAAGCTCAAAATCATCCACATTCACCTTTCTTCAAATGGCACTTAACCCTCAGCACAACCAGGTCGCACTCCTAGATTCTTCAAGGGATGCTGACTTCTCTGAAATCATCTCCTTTCTCACCCAATCACCTTACTACACTGCACTTACCGTTAACCCCACTATTTACTCCAATCACATGGCCGAATTTTGAGAAAATGGTCAAGCCGAAACCCTAAATGGGATTTGAGTACTGAGGTCCGGCATTTGTGGACAGGAGTTGATTATTACTGAACAACTCATCAAGGAGCATCTAGAGCTTCATGATGAAGGAGCTCCTACTGAGTTCCGAAGGCAGACTTGGATAGCACCTACATCCTTATGGGATATGGTGGCAACATTAGCAGGTCAACGGTATACAAATTCAACTTCTCTTACAATTGGAAGTTTATCCTACATGTTGTTCTCCACTGTTTGTCCAACAAGTCTGGCGGATGGGATCAAATCCATATGAACTAGGATGCTTAGTTCATGGATTGGTGAGAGGCATGCATTTTAACTACTCATGATTTGTGTTCACCAATCTAATTGGGAATCTACAAAGGGAGACATTCTATATGTATCCTAGATTTATATAACACATCATCAACTATGAGTTGGACCAGGGCATGCTTGTCTGTGCAGCTGCTCTGCCTGTCCCCCACATGCGGTCTACCATATTCAAGACATTAAAGAAGGTATCCACCAACTTCACTGGAAGGTATACCACTCTGCTTCCAGGTATGATTGAGCACATAGCTCCTGGTGAAATCCCTGTTCACCCCACAGGTGATGAACCCACACCAACAACCACCACCACAATGCCAACACTGCCTTCTCCACCTATCACCATCACATATCAAAGACACCCCAAACGAACCCTTGTTCAATCTACTTTGATTGAACAAGCCCCTCCTATTCAATTCAAAAAGGCTAGAGTGGAAACATGGGCTCCCACTCAGTCTGAGGTCTCTCCATCCTTCTCTTTTGACCTCAACATGGGTTTTGAGTCTCCTCAGTCTCAAATCCAAGAGCCCGACACCCAAACCAGCAGTCGTCAAAATGAGTATCTACACTCTTCTGAACAGCCAATAAGGGACAGCCCCACCAGAGGCTCAATGCCTGTAGACATTGATTAAGGTCCCAGGTCAGTAGGCTTAACCTCCCTATCTTTTGCTGACCTTCTATTCAAAACTGATGAAGAGATAACATCTCTCCATGGCAATGAAGTTAATCTACAACACCCTCTTCAAGATCAACAAAGCCCGGAG
The DNA here is from genome assembly GCA_025506515.1 of Flaveria trinervia. Lineage (NCBI taxonomy): Eukaryota > Viridiplantae > Streptophyta > Magnoliopsida > Asterales > Asteraceae > Flaveria > Flaveria trinervia. The sequence goes on from CM046448.1 coordinate 31,440,801, forward strand.
AAATCCCTTATCTCCAGCCCCCATCAGAAACAATTACTGAGGTGAGTCCTACTGATGTGGAGGGACTCATGCAGATTCAGTTGCCACTATAGAAGGTGCCTCAATGGACCTTGTGGACAGTGGTAACATATCTTAGACTAAATCTACGGCAACCGAGCACTTTGATGACTCTGAAAGAGACATCATTGAGTACGGGAAACCAGGGTGCCAAGAAACCACATCTGGTGGTGAGGCTGAACATACCAGGTATGTTACCTTATCTCCCCGTGATTCTTCAAAAGAAGATGAGGGAAGCATGAAAGTCCTCATTCATGACCTTCTATCTAAAGTCTCAAACCTGAATATTTGGTTAGGACTTTAGAAGCAAGGTCCGCCACTCAGCAACTTGAGATTGACAATCTCAAGGCCAAACTAGCTGAGAAACAGACAGAGAGGTCTATCAGGCATGTACTTATTCAGGTCTCATTGACTTCTTCCTCTAGCTCATCTAGCTCTCAAGATGATGCTACCAAAAAGGGGGAGAATGTTTAGAGACAGACACTTGAGGACCCCCAACAGAGCCACACTTCAACTCCAACTTCAACTTCATCTACTCCTATCATCACTGTGTCTGAGCCATCTCAAGTCATTCTTCAGATTGACTCAAAGATGCTCAGTGATCTCTACAGACTCTTCACCAAGTTTCTGTTGAGATCCTCCACAGATCAGCCAAGCCCAGATGCTGCAATGCTCTACTTTGGAGCTGAAGAGCTTTAGAGGCTGACTGCACCTTCTACCATTGTGGAAGAAGTTGGTCAACCTAAGGTCCACATGGAACCTAAGATTCATTTCGAAGGGGAAATGGGGACTGATGGCCCAGCAACTGAAACAGTTGGGATAGAACCTGCATCTCCTCTAACTTCCGAAGCTGAAGTTAAAGCCTCGGAAGAACAAGCTGAATCTTCCAAAGCTGAAATGGAAGCTGCGGAAGGACTGTTTAAAATGTCCAAGGAACTGATCATCACAAATGCAATACTTGAAATGGCATCTGAGGTGAACAGCGATGACTTTTTGAAACTTCCTCCATCACAGACACCATCTCTACCTCTCTCATAATCAGAACCCTCTCTCCAAGAACCACCACAGTCAAGCACTTCAAAAGACAAAGGCAAAAGAAAATTGACTGCGGAAGAGCTTTAGGAAGAGGAGAAGATTGAGAAACTTAAGAAGAAAGGATGACTTCCAACTGAGAAGTTGCTAGCTGCCAGTACAAAAGCAGCTGCAACCAATCAGGAGGCTGTCAACAACAAAAAAAGAGAAGAGATCATTGACCAGCTTATCCAAATAGGAGCTGCCAATGAAGAGACACTCCTGCTACACTAGAGGAGTTGGTGGATCTGGAGAAGGCAACCCAGCTGAAACTTGAAGAAGAAGCCAGGTTGGCCTTGGGGAAAGAAGAAGAAAAACAGAAGGAGGCTGAGTTGCAGCTGAGGAGAGATAGGATAAACTTCCTACTCTCTAGAGGCTTTAATCTTCAAGAACTTTCTCCATACAATGATGATACGATCCTTGTCTCTACAACAAAGAGCAGGAGCAAATGGAGAAAGAAAGGAAGAAGGTTGCAAGAGAAAAGGCAAAGGAGAAGAAGAAGGAAGAAAAGGCTAGGGACACTGCAACCAAGAAGCTCACTGAGAATGCCTAGATGAAAGACTATCTTCAGGCCCATGGCTTCTATGGCAGGCAAGTGGGTCCCATGTCTGAAAAGACACTTCAACGGATTGTCAGTGAAATCAAGGCTGACATCCAGATGGGGAAGAGAAAAGAGATGTACAGAAGGGTAAAGGGGATGACCTTCACTGCAACCACTCCACCTCAACCCTCACCCTCACCCTCACCCTTCACCATTAAAACCGAACCTTTCACCCCTGAACCCACACCATTACCCATAGCTTCTCCCTCACCACAACCACCCAATCTTCCAATCCTTCAACCCAAAACACTAGCCAGAACCTCTGAACCTCAACCTACCCAACGGCCATCCAAACCATCCCCTCAGCCTTCTCAACATCTCTCTCTTGAGGAGTTTAAGGTAATCAAGACCAAGCTCATCAACTGCACTACTCTGAGCGAAATCTCATGTGATGAAGATTTTGTCAACATTACCTATGTTGATGGATCCTCTTGTTCCTTCACAAGAGATCAATTTCTTGATTTACCTAGAGGAACACTAGACCAGGCAGCTAGACTTCTAGGCCTTAACTCAGATTCACTAAATGATGAAGAGAAGAAACTTAGAAGAAAACTGGTGACTCTGCTGGACACTAAGAAAGAGGACAAGATTCCTAGTCAGTCTTTTGTGCCTAGAAAGAACATAGTCCAGTGGAGGTTCAGTGAAGCTTCTCACAACTTTGTTGTGGAAACGGAAAATGGCAAAGTCAATAGACTTAATGCAACCTCTCTACTACACTCCAGCAGGTTTGATATTGCTGAGTTAGCAGAGAAGCCATTCTCCAACCCCTCCAACTCTGAAGTTGTTGCTCTCATCAGAAATCATCTTACCAGCCTTCACCTAGCCGAGTTAACTGCAAAGGCCAAGATTGAAGAAGAGTTGAGATTGAAAAGACAGGAATACAAGGAAAGACCTCCCACCAAAGGCACTACCTTTCTACAGATGGTGGAGGGTCCAGAATTGGAACCTATAGTCAAATGGGAATATGATTACAGTTCCCATCAACTAACCCTTTTCAGAGGGCAACAACAGAGGGTACATGTTATCCAAGGTGACAGACTGGATTTCCTATCCACCAAGGATCTGTACAAACTTCTCAGCACCACATCAAGGAAGAACAAGAAGACAGACAAATTTTACTCTCCTTGGTGCTGAAAGTTTTGAGAAGCAGGAACAAGGGAAGTTTTGGTAGCGTCAGCCTAGGGAGAGTTTGTTGGATCAAGAAGAAGGCTAATGCAACCAAAACTAAGTCATTTTAATAATTTTGGTACTGAATGCAAAGGCTTCCGAAGCTTAGCATGGAACTTCCGAAGGTTGTAGAGATCTTCCGAAGACAAAGTGAAAGATCAACTTTTGAAGACAGAACTCTACTTCTGAAGTCAAGTGAATACTTCCGAAGTTCAAGCCTTAAAAGAATGAACTGAAGACCACTTCCGAAGTATGATGAAAAGAAGAAGTCTCCAAGCCTTGGAAGAAGCAGCCTCTTCCAAAGTATAAATGGCTTCGGAAGTACTTACTCTTCCGAAGCCATTTAACCTTCGGAAGACACTACTATGAGCAGTGGACACAAGTATGGTCTCTGAAACTCCGCTGCAGACCTCTGATACTATTTGGCTTCTTCCTAAAGAGCCATGCAATTGACCATACTTTATTCCACTGTTCACCTTTTCATGATAGTACATGTTACCAACTTTAGTTGGTGACAAAAGGTAAGTCAGGGACATGTCCTGACTACCAAATCTCATATAAGACTTTATCCGAGATACCTTAAACTTTAGTCTTGTAGTATAGACTTTAGCTATAGGATCCCAGCTGGTATCAAAGTATATCCGGCTGTAGGTAGCATTATATATAGGTTCTCTTTGTAACTCATTGCAATAACAACTACTGCTTGTAAGAGTCTTGTATTTTGAGTTGAGAAGCAATATATAAAAGTACCTTGAAAATTACTTCCTGTGTTCTTTATTACTTTCTATATTGTGATCAACTCTTACTGATTCTATCTTACCCCGAGTGTTGTTCTAGGTGAGTTTGAGAGAAAAACATAAGTGTTTAGTGACAAACATCGATCCTGCAGTATGCATTTCTAAGGTTTAGGATGGTTGATTTGGGCTTAGAATGGGTTTAGATGAGGGTGGAGGTTGAAAATGGTAGATTGGGTTCGGGATGAACTGCATTCTGCAGCAGCTAGGGCTATGCGACCAAATGGAGGTCATACGGTCGATTGAGGTGCGACTGAGGGTTCATTCGCACGACTGAGGGTTCATTCGCACGACCGAGTGTCAAGTCGCATAAATGCCCATTCGCATTAGTTTCATCCGCATTAGGTCCATTCGCATGGGACTCATCCGCATGGAGTCCATTCGTATTAGTTTCATTCGCATGATTGGATGTTCATTCGCATATGTGTTCATCCGTATTGGCTCAATCGCATGATGTTCAGTCGCCTGGAGGCTATGTGACTGAAGGGTGCCTATACGCCCAAGTAGGGCTGGTCTACCCGAGGGCAGTGTAGTTTATGTACTGACATTCAGGGGAAAGTGCATATGTAAGTTTTGACGTGAAAGTTCCCATAAGTTCATGTAAGATGACTATTGAGGCCTTAGAGAGTATGTTGGGCATGATGATGATGATGTTGCATGATTATGCATGTTATGTATGTATGATGTTGCCCTGTATGATGATGATGACTGTGTATGATATGTTCCTTATTATGATGTATGTTTATCTTTCCTGTGACTTTACGTGTTAAGTTAATGAATGAAATGTAAGTAGTATGTAACGTAAAGTGAAAGATAATGAAAAAGGAACATGAAGTAAGAATGCATGCATTAATGAATGATGAAAGTAAGAAAGTCTTGCAAGCATAGTATGTCGGGACACGCCATTAAAAGGTGTTAGACCAACGGTGTGCGGGTTCGCTACCCCGGGAGGATGCACATCGCGGTCTTTCTTTGTGATTGACCATTTGTATAGCCCCATTGCTGCATACCCTAGGTACTGTGACCAGAGGTGCGGAGCATCGTTATAGCTGGTCTATGATAGGCCTAGGTCCAGTACCAGGAATAGCTGGGTATTGCATATAGCAGTGGTACACCTAAACTCTACCCTAGGTGCGGTGACCAAAGGTGCGGAGCATCGTTATAGCTGGTATATAATAGGCCTAGGTCCAGTACCAGGAATAGCTGGGTAAAGTTTATGGTTGAAGGAAAGGAAAGAGGTAATGATGAAAGAATGAAAGCATGAAAGATTAAAGAATATAATAATGATATTATCTACGTGTACGTATGATGCATGATCGCGTGAAAGTAAGGAACGGTTTTAACGAAAGAAAAGTATGTTTTATTATAAAACTAGAACTCACTCAGCAACGCTGACTTTGATGTGTTTCCAGTTGGCAGGTAATGATTGCTGAGGATGGCACAAGGTGGCTACTCAACTCTTTTGGGATGGCATCCATTTATATAATGTTTTTGTGATGTAATGCAACAATATATTTTGTAACTGATTAATGATGTATTATTTTGCAAAAGTTTTTATAATGAAACGAGATGTTATTTTTGAACGTTTCCGCTGCAATATTTATGTAAGAGGAATGAAAATGTATGTTATGTGCAATGATTTACCAGTTGTAAGCGTCTCGAGAATGGGGCCTTACACTAGTAATGTGATTATGATTGTCATACACGCATGTGAATCTGAGGCCCTTACTTAGTAGGATTGGCAGGATTTAGCATGTGAGGTCGTGGGTGGGTTCACATGGCATGTAGTGCATGATTAGACTTCATGTATGAATTGTTTGGTGTGATGTATTTATATTATTTGAGCATGATGATTATTTGATATTTGCATGAGTGTATGATGATCTGATATGGTATGATGACCTAGGTAGAACTTGGTTGATGATATGATGCACGTGAATAACTTACATGATATTCGTGTATGATAAGTTGAATTGCATGATTAAACAATATTCCATCTAATATGTCACCAACGGGTCAAATGGGTCAACTAGGTTAACCTAGGGTTGCTAAGTTTTCTGTGTACGTGTACTTATGTACTTGTGTGATCTAGGTAACCTTTGAAGGGTTGTCTTTGCACCTATCATGAGTCTCTTTATTCATTATCAGTATACACCAGGTGAGTTCATGCCCCTTTATTTTATAAACTCTCTTTTGGGGGAGGTAGCATACTTGTACTCAAACTCTATTTATTATTATAAGTTGTGTATGTATTAACATAGTGCTTAATACCTTGAAAATTCCTCACACTTTCGGATCGTTAATAATGGTAACTAGCGGGAAATCTTGGGTAGTACTACTGGGTGTGACGAGCCCCACTTGTGCGACTCGAGGTCAAACGAGTGCAATATTGTCCTAAACACAACATCATCACAACCTGGTAAGTCATGACGGGAGGCAACAAACGCAACACAGTTAGCTTTGATCGCGAAATCACTATGGTTATTACTTGTGAAAATAGACTAGCTATCTATTTCAATACACTTCTTATGCTATACAATTGATAATATTTATGTTAAACGCAAACTCTTGAACTCACCAACCATTGTGTTGACATTTTTAGTATGCTATTATCAGGTCGTTAGCTCAGTTTGCCATAGGAGCACAACACGGGTCCAGCATGCATCCTAAGGCTTTATTTCATAGACATATTTGTTTGTCTCTTATTCATGAGTTTTAAACATTGGAATGGTGCATGTTTTTCCATATTATGCATGTTATTACTTTGGGTTTGTCTTATTTACAAAACGCTTCCGCATGGTTTTAAACGTTTGAACTTTGGTTTTGTTTTGAATGTGGCATATTGTGTCGTTCTCAGTAACTAGTGACTGTGATCCTGGTTTGTTCACACGCCTCGCGGTAAAACTCCGCATGTGGATTTTGAGGGTGTGACAATTGGTATCAGAGCCGTTGGTTATATGGAACTAGGTTGAATACACACTAGTCTATAACCACACATAGTTAGTTACTCATTGCTTATCCTCTTACTGTATACTCATTGGCATACACATCACATACACAGCAATAAGAAAGGAACCCGATGTTCCTATTCTTCCTTCATTGTCTATGAGTTATGGTTCTAGACCCCCATATTTATATTTGATGTGTACTTTCCGGATGAGCCAAAAATTGAGCGGACATGGCTAATTCTGACTATTGGGACTGGTATCACACTACACTGATTAGGATGCTAGAAAGAAAATGTTCCATGTACGATCCCTATCCTGACTAGAGACGCCATATTATACCCCCTACCCTGAACACATCATATGGCTATTGCAGCTTTAGTGGCCTCACATCTCGAGGATATAGTTCATATACATTAGCTGTAAAACTAGCTCAAGCCTCGGTAGGCCCCAGGGAGGGAGCTTGAGGAGGAGCCGAAGGAACATTTAACGGTGTAGCGCTCTCATGGTGGAATGCTCAAGTCTAGATACAGGGCCAAGAGATGGCTAATGCTTTGTCATAGGGTGAGTTCAAGGCAATTACAAAGGAGGAATATTGTCCTTGTAGTGAAGTTTAGAAACTAGGTGCTGAGAAATGGTAACTAAAGATAGAAGGATCTGACATCGTGGCTTACACCACTAGGTCTCATAAGTTGGCTACACTTTGTCCTAGCATGTTAACCCGTCGAGCCGACATATTGAGCTATACTTGCATGGTTTAGTTCTAGAGATTCAGAGTATGGTGACTGTTGCAAATCTCCCTACTATTCAAGAGGTGATACGACTGGCTCACAGGCTTACAGACCAAGCCGTGGAGTAAGGGAAGTTACCCAAGCGGGGTGCTGTGGAAAGTGTGCCCAACAACAAACGTAAGTGGGAAAATAATGCTAGCAAGGGATCATCATCTGGAAATCAACCTCAGCAACATAAACATAGACGGTTTGATAGCAACCGCAACTTTAACCAATCATCTTCATCATCTCAAGGACCAAGTGGATACGTGGGGAAAAACCCAAGGTGCAATCGATGCAATTACCACCACACTGGTAGATGTGATAGTTTCCGATGCCAGCGTCGTGGGAAGGTTGGACACGCGGAAAAGGATTTTCATGGAGAACTGATGAAGAAACCTCAATAGCCTCAACAACCCCATGAAACATCAAAAGGTTGCTTTGAGTGTGGAAGGGAAGGGCACTTCAAGAAAAACTATCCTCAACTGAGAAGAAATAAGAATGGCAAGGGTAATGGTGGTAATGTTGATAACAATGGTGGCAACAATGGTGGAGCTAAAGGGAGAGCCTTTGTCATGGATTTAGGTGAAGCTCTAAACGATCATACTACTGGTACTGGTAAATTTCCTATTAATGGTCGTTTTGCTTCTGTACTTTTTGACACTAGAGTCGATAGGAGTTTTATCTATACTAAGTTTTGTACCTCTTAAGTGATATGCCTTTTGTATTGGAGTCTGAGTATGTCGTAGAATTGGCTGATGCAAGATAGAACTCTCTGGTCATGCCTTTGACATTGATCTTATGGTCGTTACCCTTGGAAGCTTGATGTGGTCGTAGGCATGGATTGGCTGTCACAGAAGCAGGCCGAGGTGATTTGTCATGAGAAGGTCATTTGTATTCCCATGGTAGAAGGGGAAACGCTTTTGGTTAAGGGCGAGAAGAGTGGTGCTGTGATAGGCATCATATCGTTCATGAAGGCTCAGATGTGGTTACGCAAGGGCCACTTGGCCATATTAGCTCTCGTCTCTAACCAGCAACAAGAGGAAAAGAAGATAGAACACATTCCGGTGGTTCATGACTTTCTGGAGGTCTTTCTAGAGGATCTGCCTGGACTACCACCTCATTGCCAAGTTAAGTTTCAGATCGATTTGACTCCCAGAGCTGCTCCGATTGCGCGAGCACCTTACTGGTTAGCACCGAACGAACTGTACGAACTATCTACACAACTTCAAGAGTTGTTGGATAAAGGGTTTATTTGACCGAGCTCATCTTCGTGGGGAGCACATGTTCTTTTTGTTAAGAAGAAAGATGGCACATTTTGAATGTGCATTGACTACAGAGAGTTAAACAAAGTCACAATTAAGAACCGATACCCTTTACCTCGTATCGACGATTTGTATAATTAGCTTCAGGGGTCAAGTTATTATTCGAAGATTGATTTGAGATCTAGTTATCATCAACTGAGAGTTCGTGAAGAAGACATCTCTAAAACAACATTCTGTACTCGTTATGGTCACTACGAGTTCTTGGTCATGCCTTTTGGGTTGACAAATGCACCAGAAGTGTTCATGGACCTCATGAACCATGTGTACAAACCCTACCTTGATCAGTTTGTTATTGTGTTTATTGATGACATATTGATTTATTCTAGGACCAAGGAGGAACATGAGGAACACCTACGTTTAATCTTGGAGCTACTTAGAAAGGAACAGTATAACGCCAAATTTTCTAAGTGCGACTTCTAGATTTGTGAGGTGCAATTATTGGGTCACATTGTTAACAAGAAGGGAATACATGTGGATCCCGCAAAGATTGAGGTGATAGGGAACTGGTCAGTACCCAAGACGCCTAGTGAAATAAGGCAATTTCTTGGTCTGGCAGGATACTATCAACGTTTCATTGAGGGATTCTCAAAGATCGCTCAACCTCTCACATCTTTGACCCATAAAGGAACAACCTATAAATGGGGTGAGAGTCAGGAAGCTGTTTTTTAGTTGTTGAAGCGGAAACTTTGTAGTGCACTGATATTAGTATTACCTGAAGGAAGTGATGATTTTGTGGTTTAATGTGATGATTTTGTGGTTTAATGTGATGCTTCTATCCAAGGACTTGGTTGTGTCCTGATGCAACATGACAAAGAAATAGCTTATGCCTCGCGACAACTAAAGGTACATGAAAAGAACTACACTACTCATGACTTGGAGTTAGGAGTAGTGGTCTTTGCCTTGAAGATCTGCAGACATTACTTGTACGGTACCAAGTGCACAATTTACACCGATCACAAGAGTCTTCAGCATATCTTTGAGCAGAAAGAGCTTAACATGAGGCAACGATGCCGGGTGGAATTATTAAACGATTATGACTGTGACATTAAATACCACCCGGGAAAGGCGAATGTAGTCGTCGATGCTTTGAGTAGAAAGGAAACCTCTAAACCCCGACGAGTGTGTGCCCTACAAATGACGATTAGCACTCACTTGCCCGAACAAATTAAGGAAGCCCAGACAGAAGCCTTGAAAGGTGAGAACGTTAGATCAGAATCTTTACGCAGGATGGATAAACAGTTAGAAGTCAAATCCAATGGAATACGATATTTCATGGATAGACTTTGGGTACCTTTATATAGGAAACTAAGATACTTGGTTATGAGTGAAGGGCACAAGTCTAAGTATTCCGTGCATCCCGACTCTAACAAAATGTATCATGACCTAAAGGCGCACTACTGGTGGCCTAACATGAGGGCAAATGTAGTTACATACGTGAGCAAATGCCTGACATGTTCTAAGGTTAAAGTGGAATATCAGAAACCATCTGGGTTACTGCAACCACCTGAAATCCCCTTGTGGAAGTGGGAACAAATCTCAATGGACATCATTACTAAGTTTCCTAGGACTCCTAGTGGTTGTGACATGATATGGGTGATTATGGATCGACTCACTAAGTCAGCCCAGTTCTTGGAAATCAAGGAGATTGAAAAAATGGACAAATTAACTCGAATTTACCTAAGGGAGGTAGTGTCAAGGCATGGTGTGTCGATCTTGATTATTTCTGATCGTGATGCTTGTTTTACACCTCATTCTGGCAAACGTTAAAGAAATCCTTGGGTATGCGTCTAGACATGAGTACTGCTTATCATCCGCAAACCGATGGTCAGAGTGAACATACTATTCAAACTTTGGAGGACATGTTGCGTGCTTGTGTGATCGATTTTGGGAATAATTGTGGAGCTCATTTACCATTGGTCGAGTGGCATTATATGGACAAAAGTGTAGATCACTAGTTTGTTGGGCAGAAGTTGGTGATAGTCAATTGACTGGTCCTGAGTTGGTACACGAGACCACAGAGAAGATAGTGCAGATACGAAACCGCATGGTTGCGGTGCGAGATAGACAGAAGAGTTATGTAGACAAGTGACAGAAACCTTTGGAGTTTCAAATCGGTGACAAAGTCTTGCTGAAAGTTTCGCCGTGGAAAGGTGTAATTCGGTTTGGAAAGAAAGTCAAGTTTAATCCAAGATATGTTGGACCATTTTAGATTCTAGAAAGAATAGGTCCAGTGGCGTAATGATTGGACTTCCCTGATTCACTGAGTGGCATTCACAATGTATTTCACATCTCAAATCTAAAGAAGTGCCTATCTGACAAGACACTAATTGTACCACTCGAGAAAGTACAAGTAGATAATCAATTATGCTTTGTGGAAGAGCCCGTTGAAGTAACGGATCACGAGGTCAAGACTTTTAAACAAAGCAAGATACCTGTAGTCAAAGTTCGTTGGAACTCAAAACATGGACCGGAATTCACGTGGGAATGCAAGGATCAAATGAAGCTCAAGTATCCTCATCTATTCAAAATGACGACAACAGCCGGGCGAAGGTACTGATTAAATTTCGGGACGAAATTTCTTTCAACATGGGAACGATGTGACAACTCACTCGATTTCGTTATGCCAGTGCAGTAAACCAGGGATGTAGCACAACCATGTAACGCAATTTTCAGGACGGAAATTCTTTCAACATGGGGATAATGTGACATCCGGTAATTTTCCGTTACCCAACTCCATTAGTTCCGTTAGGTCTTGCATGCACGTGTCGTGAGCACACACTAGTTGTCGTTCAACATTGGTGACTTAATAATAATAATCTATGATAAACAATAATAATCTAATTAATAATTTTGATTATTAGTTGTGATTATGTGGTTTATGAATTTACAGAATTTAAATATTTATTTTGTGAATTTTACGCGATAACCTGACAACGTGTTATATATATTTCGTGTGTTGTGTGACTTATTGTAAATATTTATGGTTATTATTATTGGCTAATATTATTTGTGATTTGTAGTTAAAAATTAAAAAAATGCTACAAAGGTTACATTTTATAAAACATAATTAAAGGAGGGTTTAAGGGTTAATTTCTAATTTATTTAAGTTTCACAAAACCCCAACCCTAGCCCCCATACCCCTTGCGGCCGAAAACACCCTCCCCCCTCACCCTCATCATACGAATTTTAATCAAGAACAAGCTTTAGCATTCGGATTTGATCTAGTTTCAAGTGTTACAAGGTGTTTACAAGTTCAATTGGTGATTTCTACACACCTAAAGGTTAGTTTTGATTAGTTTTTCATGTTGGTTGTTCTTGATGAACGCTAATCCACGAAATTTTGATGAAAACATGAAATTGATGATTGTTAGATGTTAATATGATGTAGGTTAGGTTGTATGAATGTTGAATGATATTGATTATGCAAGAAATCTAGGGTTTGATCATCTAGTTCATACATTGCCATAAGAGGAAACTTTTTGTAAGTAATACATGTTAAGGCTGATGCAACTCAAACATTTCAAGTCTCCTGCATGTTACACAAGTGCATTGAAGAAGAATGCTTCGGAAGTTTCACACATGCAACAGAAATATTCTAAGTGTGAAATCTTCCGAAGCCAAGACCAATATCTTCCGAAGCCAAAGATGTAGTCTTCCCAAGCTTCAAAGACAAAGTCTTCTAAAGCCAACACTTGAAGACAGATTTCTTCCGAAGACTTTTAGTATACATGCTTTATCTGATGTACTTTACATAAAGTTGGACCCCTTTCCGCTAAACTCTGTAAAGTCACCAACTTGCATGAGTTGGTGAAAAGTCCATGCTTTAAGTAACTGTATATTGAGGTCTTGAGTCTGTAACTTTCTACTTCATGTACTTTATCCTTTTTGTAATATATTAGGATATGAGCTATGGCATGCCATAGTCACAAGTCAAATGGCAATCTGCCTTTTGACACCACAATTGATTGTGTGTTGTGTCTAGTCAATTGTATCCAACTGGCCTTCAAAGTATGGCTGGTTGTAGGATGTAGTATATGTATCTCAAGTACTTGTAACATTACTTTATGCTTTGTAACACTTGTAATAGAACTTGAGAAGGCAATATACTGCAATCTTGAAAACCATTTCTTGTGTATTTTGCTATCTTGTTCAGTCTCTTATTTTCTTGTATTCTTAGTATCATCTCTTGTGGTTAATCCAGTCTTACTATTTGATTAGTCTAGTTAATCTCCTCTTTGTGTTGTGTTGTAAGTGACCACCCTTCACCGATCCTGCATTTGGTATCAGAGCTTTCCGGGCTCTTGATATAAGATTTCACCATCTTTAAATCCCTCACATACACAAAATACTTAACTTTTCAAATGGCAGCCATTTCTAAGACTGATATGGAAACTAGAACGATGAACAAGTCCCCACTAATCACTCTTAATGCCTTTGACACCTGGTGCCAAAGAATGGAAGGTTTCATCATGTCTCTAGATTCAAGAATGTGGGAGTCTGTTGAGAATGGACCTTACATACCAATCACCCCTCTGCTACTGGTGGTGGTATGATCCCTAAGGTTGTGGCTAATTACTCTGATGAAGATTAAAAGAGAGTAGAGATTGACCAGAAAGCCATGATAGCCCTTTAGACTACTCTTCCAAACTCTGTGTACAGAGGCTTTAAGAAATACAAAACAGATCAGCAGTTATGGGATGCATTGAAACTAATGTATGAGGGTTCCCTAAAGCCAAGGAGAACAAGAAGTATCTCCTAAAGCAGCAGTTTGAAAATTTCACCTTCAAAGCAGGTGAAACTATGACTCAATAATATTTCAGGTATGTTGAGATTGTGGATACCCTAGTGGATGGAGGAGTTGCTCTTGAGAACAGAGACATTGTAAGGAAGTTCATGTCCTCACTTCCTAGGCAATGGACACACTACTGTGTGGTTATCAAGAGAACTGAGAACCTGAAAACTCTTACTCTGATAGAGTTGTATGGGATTCTCAGTGGCTACCAGATGGAGATGAACATGCAAGGTTCATCTGGAAACTCTAACAATCAAATGGGTTCAGCCCTTCATGTGGTTGAAAGGGATAGCATAGAACCCCAACATCATCTCATATGCTACCCTGACAACTCACAAAAGGGTCCTTTCATCATCTTCCCTAAGACACCAAGGGAGAACTACACTCAAGGAAGCCCATTCCAAGAGACAAGTTCTTCTCAAGCCTTTGTGTCTTCTGATGAAAGTTGTGGCATCTATGTTTTCACCCTTAAAGACCTGAACTGTATCTATCTAGATGATCTAGAGCACATGGAAATAGTCCAGCAGATTGCTCTTCTCACTCACAGAGCCAAGAAGTTCTACAAGAGGACTGGAAGGAAGTTCCCCAGCAATGCAACCAGTGGAAAGTTTGGACTGGACAAAAGAAAAGTCAAGTGTTACAACTGTAACTTGATGGGCCACTTTGCTAGGGAGTGTAAGGCACCAAGAACAAGTGGTGGCCAAGCACAATCCAGACCAAACTACACGGACAAGGCTACCCAAAATAAGAAACCAAAGCAGCAAGCTGCAGTTGCTGTTGAAGAAGGAGACTTTGACTGGAGCTTTCAGGTGGAAGATGCTTCTCTAAACCAAGCACTGATGGCAGATCATGATGAAGCCAAGGTATTGGAACATCACTGTACCCCTGAATGCATTGATAAAGTTAACAGATATAGGTCCTACAACTTAGAAATGAGATCTGAACTTGAGTCCTTAAACATCTTAAAAGCTTATTTTAGAAAGTCTGAAAATGATTATAAACTAAAGATAGAGGACTTAGAGAAAACTATTTCAGTTCTAAAACATGACCACACAAATTTTAGGACTCAGATCAAGGATCTCAGAACTAAGTTGACTGAGTGCCAGGCTAAGCTTGTGATCAGCAAAGCCAGGGCAGAAAAGTGTGTTCTTAAAGAAGAGACCTTCAAGAACATGATATCCTCATCCCTGCACAACAAGGTGTGCTATCAAAACAAGCAGGGACTGGGTTCTAATAAGATAGCTCCTCTATACACAATCTTGTCTGTAAGATCACCCAGGTATGGAACTTATGAAGATGAGCTTCCTCTCATAGACCCTTTAAGTGAAGAGGTTGAAGAAGTGATAGTGAAGAATTCCTCTAAAAAGATTGAAGAGGAGGATTCTAAGAAGGGCCACTATCCTTCTAAGGAGAAGAAGAAGAAGACTGTGATGACCAAGTCTATGAGAAAGAACTTGATCAGAAAGAGCAGAAGAAAAGCTAGGAAGGCTCAAGAGATCAATGCCACTTTTGATTCCAAGAAGAAACAAGTCTTTATCTCTGCAAGATTTGAAGTGGTGAAGACTGAAGACATCAACCTTAATTCTTCTGCTAAGAGTTCAGGTTCATGTTCAAATCATCTCAACACCAAGAAGAAGGCTGATCTGTTATGTACCACTGCTACACAACCTAGACCATCCAACTCTAAGAACAGACCTCAGCCCAAAAGGACTGTCTCAGCATCTGCAAAGATGAAGGTGGAGAAGGGATATGATGAAAGTTAGTATTGTTCTCAGTAAAAGGCTCTTGGGAAGAAGAAAATGGAGTGTGTCATGTGTGAAAGTACCGCTCATCTTGCTAAGGATTGCCCATACAATCCTAAAGGTACTTTTCACATGACCAGGACAAGGACTTCCAAGAGTTCTAAGAAAATTCAAGCTTCAGAAGGAAAATCTGTTTCCTGCGGAAGCTCTAGAACTAAGAAGAAGGCAAGTGGAAAATTTCCTTCGGAAGAAAATTTGGTCTCGGAAGGAAGGAGTACTTCCGAAGCACTGAAGTCTGCTGCAGTGTCTGCAGAATATTCCGAAGGTCCGGTCAACAAAATTTCCAAAGTCTTAAAAGCTTCCGAAGTGTTGAAGGTCAAGTCAAAACTTCCAAAGGTGGTGTGGAAGTCAAAGAAAGACCAAGTGACTGGATGTTCTACATCAACAACAGCTCAAGATTCTCATAGCACAACTATAGGATCTATTACTATGTATTACCTTCTGTTTCTCTTAGTGAGCCCAAGACAAGTAAGGCTTGGGTTTCCAAATGTAATAATCATTTTCTTTATGTAGGGACAGCTCAAGACAAACAAGAATGTCTGGATCATTGACAGTATCTATTCCAGGCACATAACAGGCAATAGGTCACTACTCCAGAACTTTGAAAGGATTGATGGAGGGCCAGTTGCTTTTGGCCCCATGGCATGTAGTGCATGATTAGACTTCACGTATGAATTGTTTGATGTGATGTATTTATATTATTTGAGCATGATGATTATTTGGGATTTGCATGAGTGTATGATGATCTAATGTGGTATGATCACCAAGGTAGAACTTGGGTTGATGATGTGATGCATGTGGATAACTTACATGATAGTTGTTTATGATAAGTTTAATTGCATGATTAAACAATATTCTATCTAATATGTCACCAACGGGTCAAACGGGTCAACCAGGTTAACCTAAGGTTGTTAAGTTTTCTGTGTACGCGTACTTATGTACTTATGTGATCTAGGTAACCTTTGTAGGGTTGTCTTTGCACCTATCACGAGTCTCTTTATTCATTATCAGTATACACCAGGTGAGTTCATGCCCCTCTATTTTATAAACTCTCTTCTAGGGGAGGTAGCATACTTGTACTCAAACACTATTTTATTATTATAAGTTGAGTATGTATTAACATAGTGCTTAATACCTTGAAAAGTCCTCACACTTTTAGATCATTTATAATGGTAACTAGCGGAAATCTTGGGTAGTACTACTAGGTGTGACGAGCCCCACCTGTGCGACTCGAGGTCAAATGGGTGCAATATTGTCATAAACACAACATCGTCACGACCTGGTAAGTCATGACGGGAGGCAACAAACGCAACACAGTCAGCTTCGATCATGAAATCACTATGGTTATTACTTGTGAATATAGACTAGCTATCTATTCAATACACTTTTTTATGCTATACAATTGATAATATTTTATGTTAAATGCAAACTCTTGAACTCACCAACCATTGTGTTAACATTTTTAGTATGCTATTCTCAGGTCTTAACTCAATTTGCCATAGGAGCACAACACGGGTCCAGCATGCATCCTAAGGCTTTATTTCATAGACATATTTGTTTGTCTTTTATTCATGAGTTTTAAACATTGGAATGGCACGTGTTTTGCCATATTATGCATGTTATTACTTTGGGTTTGTCTTATTTACAAAACGCTTCCGCATGGTTTTAAACCTTCGAACTTTGGTTTTGTTTTGAATGTGGCATATTGTGTCGTTCTGAGTAACTAGTGACTGTGATCCTGGTTTGTTCAGACGCCTCACGGTAAAACTCTGCACATGGATTTTGAGGGTGTGACAGACTTCTTGCCACTTCAAGGTTCTTGCGGATTAAGGAGACTTTATCAGTTGTTTCTTGTATAAGTTGAGAACCAGTGATGAAGTTTTCACCATTGTCGGTCCAACAAATCGGTGAACAGCATTTACAACCATAAAGTGTTTCGAATGGTTCCATCTTGATACTTGAGTGATAACTATTGTTATACAAGAATTCCACTAACGGTAAATGCGTATCCTAGTCACCACCACAGTCAAGGACACAAAGACGTAGCAAGTCCTCGAGGGTTTGAATTGTTCATTCAGTTTGACTGTCCGTTTGAGGATGGTAAGTCATGCTTAAATCTAATTGAGTACCCAAGAGTTCTTGCATCGAGGACCAGAAATGCGAAATGAAACGAGCATCACAATTGGAAATAATGTGCAATGGCACGCCATGACGACTCAAAATTTCATCAATGTAGATACCAGCCAATCTTGAAACCTTGTAAGTGTCTCGTGTTGGTATGAAGTGTGTCGTGTTAGTCAAACGATCAACAATCACCCATATACTATCATGACCACGAGAAGTAAGAGGTAACTTGGTTATGAAATCCATGGAAATATGTTCTCATTTCCACATAAGGATTTCTGGTTGTTCAAGTAAACCACTTGGTCGTTGGTTCTCGGCTTTGACTCTTGCACATGTGAGACACTTGGAAACATAAGACACGATATCTTTCTTCATTCCAGGCCACTAATATTTTCCACGCGGGTCCATGTACATCTTATCACAGCCAAGATGAATGGAATATCGAGTTTGATGAGCTTTGTTCATAATGAAGTTACGAAGATTATCTCGATTCCGGATCTAAAGTCGATTCAAAAAGTACCACATGCCGTTTGGTTTTGTCTCTAGTTGTGACCGAATGTTAAACACCAAATCTTCATCTTTTCCTTCGTTGGTTAGCACTACTTGTTGAGCCTCATGAATGCATAACTCGAGATCACTATCAATCCTTATGTTTTGAAGCATGATAGTAGCCTCGTTATGAATCTCGGTATCAAATTCCCCTAACGTATCAAACTGTAAAGTCGGCTAGATCGGTAGACATCCGAGCGTGTTCTTCATGGAAGGATAAACAACAGCAAAAACCAAGAGACAATCAATAACACGAACTATAATTTAATGGTTTCATTGATAAAACCTAACGATTACAAGCTCGTTACAACATAAGAATCAAGACTCTTGGCAAGGGGAGATCGAGCATGATCTCCCCTCTCATCTGGCAGCCCTAGGCTTCGAGCAGAATCCCTCTCAAATCCTTTTCTCTCTACACATTGAAACTGGTATATATAGGCCTCGGCCCATATTAGATGCGACTAGGCCCATTCGTGCGATTGGACCATGCGTATGGTTCAATCGTATGTAAGGCCCCGTTCCAGGGACACTTATAGTTGGTCATTCATCACACTCAAAACTTAATTTTCGTCATCTTACATAAAAACGTCGCAGCGGAAACATTTAAAACAATATCTCATTTAAATATAATAGCTTTTGCAAACAATACTTCATTATCAAATTCCAAAAGTCATGTTGCATTTCATTACAAAAGCCTTATAATAATGGATTCCATTCCAAAAGAACTGAGTAGTCACCCCGTGCCATCCTCAGCAACATACCTACCAACTGGAAACACATCAAAGTCAGCATTGCTGAGTGAGTTCTAGTTTTATAATAAAACATACTTTTCTTTAGTAAAACCGTTTTTTACTTTTGTTCAAAATCATACAGTACTTTACATTCGTTCGTGATCATACATCATACGTACATACGAATAGTATCACTATTATCCTCAGCACTCGTTCATACCATTCTAGATCTGGTCAGACTTTACCCTCTTCGTGGCACTCAGCCACGATTACTGAGGTCGAATGACAAAGATCTCGTTTAGTACATTATTAAGATATTTCATTAACGTTCATTTCATACGTTCGTTCTTTCCATCATTACCTTTCTCATTCATCAACTCACGCCATACTTCTGACTCATGTCCGAAGACTGGTACTGTGCCGGGGTCTGTAAACAAACCCCCGACTCATTTCCAAAGATTGACACAGCACCGGAGTACGCGATTCATTTCACTTTCATCTCATCTTAGTCTCACGCACTACCCTCGACTCATGTCCGAAGACTGATACTGTGTCGGGGCCTGTAACCAAACCCCCGACTCATGTCCGAAGACTGACACAGTACCGGAGTACACGACAGGGACCTCTTTCGAGTCTGTTGCGACACAAAGTCGCTCACCTCATACATATGCTTGCAAGCCTTTCATTCGTTCATTCATTCATTAATGCATGCATTCATTCATTACGTTCCTCTTTTCTTTATCTTCCACTTTACGTTACATAATACTTTCATTTCATTCATTAACGTTCAACGTAAAGCCATGGAAAGAAAATCATACATAATAATAAGGAACATAACAACATACAACATCAATCACACAATGCAACATCGCACACCCATAACATACATTATGCATAACATACAACATGCACAATCACACGACATCAAACATCACCCGAATCACGTGCATCACAACAACATGCACAATCACACGACATCAAACATCACCCAAATCACGTGCATCACAACAACATGCAACCAAATGAAAGCACACACCATCATACATCACACCATCCTCATGCATCACATCATCATCATCATTAGCTTATCATCATACATCATCTTACATCATCCATGGCCATCACACCACCTACAACCCCGAAGGTCCGAGCCTACGTCCGCACTTTCCCGAAAGTTAGACAATACTATGGTCGTTCAAGCGTATGAACCCTATTCGGTTGCATGGTCTTCCATACGTATGAGAACACTCAGGCGAATGGACCTCCAGTCGCATAGCCTCCAATCGCATACTTCCCATGCGAATAGACCTCGGTCGCATGACATCCGGGCGTATGGACCTCAGTCGCATGACATTCATGTGAATGGCCCTCAATCACAGACTTTTCATGCATATGAACCTCAATCGCACGACTCATGGGCATATGGACTCCAGTCGCATGACCTTCAGTCGCATGACCTTCATCAGCATTTCTTTCAGTCACATGACCTTCATTCGCATTTCCTTCAGTCGCATAGCCCTCATGCGTATGGCTCTCAGTCACACGAATAAACCTCAGTCGCACCTCTTTCATGCATATGAACCCAATCGCACCTCATTGGGTGCACAGACCTCCATTCGGTCGCCTAGCCCTAGCTGATGCAGAATGCAATTCATCTCGAACTGCAGCCGCCATGTTCGACCTCTGAACTCTTCCAACCTCTTTTAAGCTCAAATCAACCATTCTAAACCTTAGGGAAGCATACCATGACATCATTCAAGCACAACCAAGCCCGAAATCGAGCCCCAAACGAATCATACACATACACATGCATACACAAACGGGTCAAACATGCACATACTCAAAAACCTGATTTTTAGATGTTTTCCAGCCCCAAATCATTCAAAAACGTTTAAAGGAGGGGTCCTAGAACTCACATTAACGATCCCGTTGAGTAGAGATTCGATTTGACCAGCTACACGTCGATTTCCACGCTCGAATCAACCCGAACCAAGCTTTTCTCCCCTTTTCTCCTTCTCTTCTCTTCTCTTTGGCTGAAAATGGCAAGTATGGGGTGTCTTCCCCCTTTTATAGTCCCATTCATTAAAGTTTCTCTCGTTGGCGAGTTTGGTCTCTCAACTTTGGACTTTATTTCTTTTTCCTTCTTTCGTCGCCTTCAAAGAAAATTTCCGGGCATTACATCATACGACTGGACCACGCGTGTGGTTCAATCGTACGACTGGACCATACTTATGGTTCAGTCTTACGAATGTCCCAATCACATCTCTTAGTCGCACGACTGGTCTATTAGCATGTCTTAGTCGTACGACTGAGTCTCATTCGCATATGCTCCTGCGAATGACCCAGTTTCATGTGTTTACAACATATCAGGTGTATTACATTAAGCCTAGACTATTCGACAAGCGACGGACACACTATATATGACTATATATGCTCCAACAAATTCCCCCTTGGATGTTGCTTGCGAATAGTAGATAACACCTCTTACAATCTTCAGTCAATCTTTGCTCTAGTTTCCAACAGAATCAAATGAAAAACCATATTAGCCAACATTGTCGATCCGTCAGGTTGCTACAATATCCCTGAAAATGAATTTAGGCACAACAGCTTTTGTTTACTTTGTAGAACACCATCATAGCAGTAAGATTCCCCATATGACTGATTTTTCCAGATGATGACATGAACAGTTTTCCATTGCTTCAATCTTCACACAGTCTAACCTGATTAACATTAGCAACGGTAGAAATTCCCCCTCACATTCAGCGTATCCCAATATATAAACATTGTGTTCTCCTGGCGTCTTCATACGGTGTATTGAGCAAAAGGTTGAAGGTTCCAATCCACAGCTGACAATATCAAACAAATCAGCATGCACGTAGATTCATCATCAGAAACCTGCTCACATAATCACTTTTTGATTGCGTCTTCAATTTCTCTATACATGGATTCCCCCTAAGAATGAGAATTCTCTCTGTGCAGATAAATATAACTTGCTTGGCCC
Source organism: Flaveria trinervia (assembly GCA_025506515.1). Classification (NCBI taxonomy): domain Eukaryota; kingdom Viridiplantae; phylum Streptophyta; class Magnoliopsida; order Asterales; family Asteraceae; genus Flaveria; species Flaveria trinervia. The sequence continues at coordinate 31,462,530 of CM046448.1, forward strand.
ATAAATAGTCAGATGCTCCTGACTACCCCACAAAATCAACACCGACTACTGACATCTTCTCTTCTCTCTTTCGTGTTCTAACTACATTCACCTATTCTGGAAGTCCGACAAATAATGGGGTATACATCGAACTTATTTGACAAAAGAACCTCAGGGTGAATATGCTTTGCTCATCCTCAAATCTATGCAAGAGCCAGTTCCAAACTTTTTTTTGGTCTGGAACAAACGCGGATGAGTCAATGCAGATGGCTCATTCATGCAATTGAACATACGACTGGTCCAGTCGCACGACTGAACATACGACTGGTCCAGTCGTACGAATGGTCCATTTGCATGGTCCAGTCATACGAATGGTCCATTCGCATGGCCCAGTCGCATAAACGGGTCTGCACGCAGGTTTTCAGATCTGCAGCCGCCAGGGCTGCCCAAAACCCTAATCTTACGAATTTTACATGAAATGAACCAACATAGACATCATAAGATTCGTAGGGGTGATTGGAATGTGGTTTCGAGTTCGATTTTAACATAGAAATTACACACGTAACCATATCTGAGCAAAACATGAAGAACACGAATTGGGTTTAACGTCAAAGAACCTGAAATAAATGGATCGGTAGACATCCGAGCTCGGGTTGCTAGAATGATTGTTAGATCATTCCATTAGTAACCGGCTCTGATACTAATTGTAAAGTTGGCTGGAACGGTAGACATCCAAGCATGTTCTTGACGGAAGGATAAACAGCAGCAAAAACCAAGAGACAATCAATAACACGAACTATAATTTAATGGTTTCATTGATAAAACCTAATGATTACAAGCTCATTACAACATAAGAATCAAGACTCTTGGCAAGGGGAGATCGAGCATGATCTCCCCTCTCATCCGGCAGCCCTAGGCTCCGGGCAGACTCCCTCTCAAATCCTTTTCTCTCTACACATTGAAACTGGTATATATAGGCCTCGGCCCATACTAGATACGAGTGGGCCCATTCGTGTGATTGGACCATACGTATGGTTCAATCGTTCGACTGGACCATGCGTATGGTTCAATCATATGATTGGACCATACTTATGGTTCAGTCTTATGAATGTCCCAATCGCATCTCTCAGTCGCACGACTGGTCCATTAGCATGGCTCAGTCGTATGACGAGTCTCATTCGCATATGCTCCTGCGAATGACCCAATTTCAAGTGTTTACAACATATCAGGTGTATTACATTAAGCCTAGACTATTTGACAAGCGACGGACACACTATATATGACTATATATGCTCCAACTTAACTCCCCCTTGGACCTAGTTTCATCTAATGTATTACATCCTTCATAAGCTCCTCATACATCTTGTACTTCTCTTCTCTTGTGACTCCTGCATGTATTTCAAAAGCAAAACAGAGTCGTATCACATTCTGAAATTGTAGAGCTTGTACCATATCTTGTGAGTCATAGAACAGTGGCCACTTGTATAATGTATAGACATCATCAGCAGATAAGTTAGTAAGCCACATCGGGTCAAACACCCTGATGAAATCCATAATACCATTCTTGTTCAACATTATGACTGCCTCTCCTATTCTCCAATCATAGTACCACCATTTGAAGTGAGGAGTGAAGTCCTGTGGCATTTCTCGTAGAGGGATCTTAGACATTGTGCGCGGGGGACTCCACTTCAGCACTATTTTCGGTTTTCCAGTTATGGCATCAACCTCAGATCGTCTGATATACCTCGTTGGTTGTTGAGGTTTGAAATTGACCCATCTGGTGTGGTACTTTCTCTTTAGAGCTGCTTCAAACCAGCCTGACATCTTATGAGGGTCAGCATATAGCAATTTCAACTTTGCTAACTAGTTAAGCTCAAAACCAGGAAGAGTCTTTAGATCGTGTGGGAATCTGAAGTACTCAATCCCCTTCTCACGTTTAACTGCATAAACGTTGAGATCTTCAAAATATGCCCATGCTATGATTTTGCCTGACACCTTGTGATGTTTCTTCACTTTGTAAAGCTTGGTGTAGATAGTTGACGTTGGAGCACTGCATTGGGCTCTTATTTCTTCAAAGCATGCAGCCCATTCAGCCTTTCTGATGTTGACTTCGGCGTCCGTGGCTTGGGCCTGCTCTTTATTCTTTTCTGACTCTTGTTCCATTTTATCCAGAGTCTCAAAATTATCACTGACAAGATTCTCGCCCAGATTGGGAATGACATTACCCTCATTGTCAGTGTACTCTGGATAATGTTGATTCATGACATCTTCAATCTCAATCTCATCGACATCATGAAGCTCATCGTCACTTTCCCCTTGGACTGTAGGTGCATCCTTCACAATCTCGTCAGGATTTAGTCAGAACATTTCGGCGAGTTGCTCGTCGATGAGATCATGAATTATCTCTCCTTCTTCAAGAGTGTAATTCACCGATCTCCTGACTATCCCCTACAAATCAAGAATCATTGTGAGTTGAGTCTTGATCTGTTGGAGGGGAGCAACATCATATTCATCTCCTTGAAAATTTGGATCTGCTTGATTTAAAACATGTAACACATCAACCATTAGTCAACAATCAAAGCAGTAAACATCAATAATAAGATATAAACATTATGTACACAAGTTTAATACATGATTCAATTACAAAAGTTTTCAAATATATAAACATCTAATAATTCCTTTTGTCATGAGTTGTAGTCTTTTCAGCTTCAGTTTGATGCGTACTTCACACAATCTTCAATCTGTTTCTCAAAAGGTTTTTGATCGAGCTGAAGTTATCACACTGCCAATGCACCAAGAACTTAGTTTCAAATTCACGGTCATCACCTTCTTCTAGGATCTTTAGTACTTCTTCAGCAAGCTTTTGGCTCTGTTGTTGATCAATCTGTTGTTCATAAGCCTGAGAGATATTCCATTATAGCCAATAAGCATAGACAACTTGGACCTTAAATGACATAACCTCGTCAGTTTCTTGAAAGTCTTCGTCATCCATACCACCACCCATTTGCATAGCATTATTCCCATCTCTGTCCAAAACATCATCTTCTTCCTCTCCATCAACCAGGAGGGGATCATGTGAGAACACGTGGACAGATGATTTAACATCAGTGCTAAGTATGCATTCTAGATTTGACATCTCATCAATTCCTCCTCCCCTTGACACTATACACTTATGGATGTCATGAGCTAAGCACTTGAACAGGAAACTCAAGTTTCTCTTGTTGAATACACTTGCGTTGATGTCCCCAGTGTACTTCATCCTCAAACTAGCATCTACATGTGCACATACATTATGCTTGTTGTTCATTATCCATCGTTCAACCATAGTGCTGCAACACAAGACACATATACGTTAGAATTGGTGTACATGGATGACATTTGGATTTTAATGAACTTGATTTATTTAGTACAGTCGTGCGAATGAACAATGCGACTGAGGCCAAGTCGTGCGATTGGGCTCAGGCGCACGATTGAGCTTGCGACTGAACTTAGTCGTATACTGTACCATGCGATTGTAACAGTCATGCGACAGAACCCATAAGCATGGTTCATACGTGCGATTGAATCATTCGGCTAACTCAATCGTGCGACTGGAGTTCATCAGCATGTCCATTCGCATACCTCATTGTTAAACACAAAAGATTTTACTCTTTATCAAGAACTGACATTTCACTTTGTGTTTACAATCATTTTGACCGCAGAGACTCGAATTAACACTTAGATTCATTTAGCCAAACATGTTTGACCATTAAGTGTTCTATTCTTAAGAGAAGTCTCATTAACAAATTTTAGTGAGTTCAACACTTAAAACCTGCATTTAAGACATTCAGTTTTAACCGAGTGAAGTTGGAGTGTACCTGCAGATGGGTAGAGTAATTGTTAGAATCACAAACTCAAAGCTACAACAATGAAACGCAATTTTGGCAGAGTACCAATGCACTTGTGCGACTTTAGGACGATATTGGGAGTGATGAGTGACTATTTCAGACTCCCCCTCTATTTATACTGGGGTTTCTTTCAGTTGTACGACTGAGCCCAGTCGCATATATGATTCGTGCGACTAAAGATCAGTCGTGCGATTGGCACAGTCGGTCACCTTCAGTCATGCGACTGGAGATTAGTCGTGCGACTGTGTCATTCGGTCACTCTCATCCATGCGATTGGTTCATTTTGTGATCCAATCGTGTGATTTTATTCATGCTTATGGTCCAATCGCACGTATGTCCCATACGTGTGGGTGAATCGTGCGATTGGGCTCATTTATATCCTCCAATCGTATGCCTGGTCCATACTCATGGTCCAGTCGTGCGAATGGATCATACTCATGATTTTGACTTTATGGTCATTCCACACTTAAACCCTTTTAACTTTTGATTAAACGTTATGAGCATTCGATCATCTCAGACATTATCATTTTAACTTGGAAAACTTTTGATCACGTCAGACGTGATCCTTTTAAACAATTTGTTACCTCAGACGTGACTGATTTTACATTTAAAAACACATGTGGTCACTTCAGATGTGACCATTTTAGGTGATTAAATCCCCTATTGAATTCCATGGCGTAGTTCGATATCTAACAAACTGAATTGACGAAATTTAAACAAAATAAAAGACTTAAATTGAAATACAAAACTAAAACTTGTTTTTTTAAGGTTTTGTGTGAGGAGTAAATCCTAAGATAGAATTCTAATGAATTTGGTTCTTGAAAAGGCAGCTTCAATTCATTTTGACCATACATGGACCAGCTCAATTTGGAATCATACAGGTAAGTCAAATCATTCGGGACATGTTATCAAAACCTTTTTGATGCTTGATTCTTGTTTTTCATCTAGAGTTGTTATCAAGTTTAGGAAATCATACTAGTACTCTTAGATCCCTACATTGATTTGGACTTTCAAGGATTGTAGCCACGATGATTGTTAGTATACTGGTCCTCTTAAATCCATACACAGACTTTTGACATAGATTTGTGATAGTTTAAGATACGATTATTTTAACAAGCATTTATGGATCCCACACTTATATGGTAATCAACATTCCTTAGGAGATTTTTGAGCGGTCTCAGGGTAGTTTTCCAGAAGAAACTATTCTTAGAACTTTCAAAGAGAAGCCAAGCCTCAGGTCAGTGCCAACACACAACAGAGAGGCGGCAAACAACAATGAATTCTATAATATCTAGGTTATGCTTATCCTCGGGTCAGTGCCACCACACAACAGAGAGGCACATAACCCATCTTCTTGTTTGAGCAAGTTTAATCTTTTTGCACAGATCTCACCAACAACATAGGTTATTATTTTGATTGCCTTTGCATTTTTCCATGTGCTTTTGCTCATTTATTTTGGTCATACGCACACATTAGTGGTGTTTATTCTGCTCGTCAACCCTTATTGGAATTTTTTTGATTGTGTTAACCAGGGATAATATGATAACCCATAGCTTGTTGAACAACTTAGTTTAATCTTGAGATCACCAACAAGGTCTAATCATCTATTGTGTTGAATCTACCGACATATCATCTGTGGTCTAGCAACCTTTAGGTCTACTTTCTTTGTGTTACCTTAGTAGTAGCTAGTTTTACTATCATTTTTCCTTTTATATTGCTCAGACTACACAGACTTATACTTTGAACTTCGCATCTTATTCAATTTAAACTTTTAAAGTCCCAAGTGATTTGTTCCTGTGTACTATCATTTTCCAAAGTTATTGAATTGGTATCACAGATACGATCTAACTTCTATCAGCTAGCCTCTCCTCCTCCCTCGTTTTTTATTTTTTTTAATAATGTTACTAACTAAACCTATTCTCCCCCTAAAATTCTAAAACCGTAACCGTTTACGCTTTTTAGGATTTTAATAGGCGACGAAATAACACCAATTTAATTAAACTGTTTAAAATTAAACAAATAAATAAAGACAATAAAAAATAAAAGAAATATGGACAATACGCATCGGACTACACATAGTCATCTTCAGGAATTACATCACTTTTCTTTTTTAACGTCCTTGACCTCTAACAAATATAGAAAACATGGTTTATCAAAAGTCTTTGAATAGAGGTCAGCGTGTTGAAAATGAGTATTTATTTTAATCACATCGATTAGGTTCTTTTCAAAATAATCACGTATAAAGTGATATTTTATGTCGATGTGTTTGGTCTTAGGATGTTGGACCGGATTTTTAGTTACTACAATTGCAAGAGTTATCAACAAAAATAGGAGTAGAAGAGAAATTCAAACCATAGTCCCGCATTTGCTGTTGAATCCATATGATTTGTGAACAGCAACTTGCAGCAGCAACGTATTCGGCTTCATAGGTTGACAAAGCAACCGAGGTCTGCTTCTTACATTGCCAGGTCACTAATCTCCTCCCAAAGAATTGACATCCCGCTGATGTAGACTTGTAGTTCATCTTGCAGCCACCGTAATCCGAGTCACTATACGCTGTTAGCTCGAAGTCATCGTCATGAGGATACCACAGCCCAAGTGTAGGAGTACCCTTATGATAACGGAAGATCTTTTTAACCCCTATCAGATGGTTAACTTTTGGCTTTGCCTGATATCTTGAACATAAACATGTCGCGTACATGATGTCAGGTCTTGAGCCAGTGAGGTACATGAGAGATCCAATCATTCCTCAGTACATGGTGGCATCGACCAGATCACCATTCTCGTCGGGTGCTACATCATGGTTTGTAGCAAATGGAGTCCCAGCTGCAGAAGCATTCTCCATGTCAAATCGACTAAGAATATCTCCTACATACTTGGTCTAATGTAAGGAAATCCCCTTGGTGTCTGATCCACCTGTAACCCAAGAAAGAACTTCATCTCTCCTATGGCACTCATTTCAAACTCAGCCTTCATTACTGCTTCAAACTCTTTACATAGATCTTCGTTCTTGGACCCAAAGATTATGTCATCGACGTAGATTTGGACGAGCAGTAAATCACCATCCTTTTCTTTGATGAACAGTGTACAGTCAATGACACCTTTGCAAAAACCGTGTTTCACAAGGTGAGTCAAGAGTTTCTCATACCAGGCCTTAGGAGCTTGATGAAGCCCATATAAAGCCTTGTCGAGTTTGAAAACTCTGTCCTGATGATATGGATCCTCAAATCCCTCGGGTTGACTGACGTACACTGTCTCTCGGATTTCACCATGAAGGAATGCACTATTCACATCAAGTTGATAAACTTTAATCTTCATGTATGATGCATAGGCAATGAAGATACGGATTGCTTCCATTCTCGCCACGGGTGCAAACACTTCATTGTAGTCTATGCCCTCGACTTGTCGAAATCCTTGAACAACAAGTCAAGCCTTGTTTCTGATGATCACGCCTTGATCATCTTTCTTGCATTTCAAGACCCATTTGGTGCCAATGACATTAGCACCTTTAGGTCTATCCACCAGAGTCCATACACCTAACTTCTTGAACTAAAGAAGTTCTTCTTGCATGGCACTCACCCATGCCTCATCATTCATGACTTCACTAACATACTTTGGCTCAAACTGAGACACAAAACAACGATATGCTCCATTGTGAAGATATCCCTTTTCCTTCACCGAGGCATAATCAGCAGAGTACAACTGATTTCTAGTCTGAACTCCTGATCTCACATCCCCAATGACATTATCCAAAGGATGATAGACATTTAGGTGTGATCCAGGAGTGGTTGGAACAACTACCTTAGAATTAAGATTATGAACATTTGGTTCAGTATCTGAGGCAGTAGGAGTCTGAGGTTCCAAAGACTCAGAGGCATCAATGTCAGATGCTTGTGGACTTGCTGTAGGAGGAACCTGTTGTTCCTGAGTGTCCTAATCATTCTCCAAGTCTTCATCATCAGAGGAAGAGTCTCTTCCCTCGAGTGCTCCCCCTGAGTTGGTAGATGAATCACCTTATAAACCGGATGATATAGATTCCTGAGATGGTGTGTTTAGAACATCATACATCATCTTTGTTGCTAACTCATCATCAGACGTGGAGAGTGGGATGTTGAAGGACTTGAAGAATCCATCATAATCGAAAAAGAGGGCGGGTCCTATTTCAGCAGGTGGTGTGGTGTATCTCTGAATATCACTGTTACACCACACTTCTACTTGACCCATTGAGTTGTTGTAAACTCTCTTGTTCGGTATGTTGTATCCTAGAAAGATACCTTCATCGGCCTTCTCGCTGAATTTTCCCTCCTGAGTCTTCTTTACTAGGGTGCACAGAGCACCAAACGGCTCGAGATACTCTAGATTAGGTTTACGTCGTTGTAGTAACTCGTAACACGTCTTTCCATGGTGTTTAACTACCAGAACTCGATTTAGCGTATAACACGCATTTGTAACGGCTTCATTCCAGAATTGGATAGGCAGTTTCGAGTATGCTAGCATCGTCCATGTTGTCTCTATCAAGCTGCGATTCTTCCTTTCAGTAACACCGTTCATCTGAGGAGTGTAGGCAGAAGTGAACTGATGCACAATTCCCTTTTCCTTGCAGTAAGCCTCCATCCATTGATTCTTGAACTTGGTTCCATTGTCTGAGCGCACTTGTCGTACCTTTAACTTGTATAGGGACTCCAAAGTAGTTACTAATTCCTTGAATGACTCAAATGTTTCTGATTTGGATTTCAGAACCATCACCCAAGAGAATCTTGAGTAGTCATCAGTGACTACATAGCAGTACAAGTCGCCTGCGATGCTTCTTGTACTGACTAGACCAAACAGATCCATGTGAAGAAGTTCAAGAGGAAGTTCACTGGAATGAACTTTCTTTTCTTTATGAGACTTCTTCGTCTGTTTGCCCTTCTTGCATGCAACACAGAAATCAGGAAGTTGGAAGTTTATTACATTAACTCCTCTCACTAGATCATTCTGGATCAAGTGATTCATCTTCCGTGGAATAATGTGTCCCATTCTCCTATGCCAGGAGATGGAATCCTTCTTAGTAGCTTTTGACAAGAAGCACTGGGCTATTCGGGCGATTGAACAATGCGGATGGTTTAATCATGCGACTGAACTAATGCGGATGGCTCAGTTGGGCGAATGAACTAATACGGTTGAACAATGCGAATAGACTGCTCAGTCGTACGAATGAGAGTACGAATGGGTCCAATCGTGCGTATGGGGGATGCGTATGAACTCAGTCATGCGAATGAGTCAATCGTGCGACTGAGCCTACTGATTTTCGAAAATTTGTAGGTTTAAGGTGTTTTGGACGCAAAAATACAAATTTTTTGCTAACCCTAATTGCCGTATGCCGGAAAAACTAAATTTTACGATCAAGAGACATCAAAAGCCCGATTTGATACAAAAGATTGTGTTTTTTAGTGTAAAAACACAATTTTTATATCAAAACGATTGAATCACACGTAAATCTAGAGCAAAAGCTCTTATACCACTTGTTATGATCGTGTACCGGACGAATACTAACAGATTTACGCGTATACCGAATCAAATAGTGCAGAATCCTATTTGATTGGCGATCCAATCAGTGAGAACGCACGTAGAATCAATTAAAGATTGAATCTAAACGTTAAGAATGATTAGCAATCGATCTACTGCGATCTATGAAGTTGGAACAGGTTGCTAGAGGTCTCTGGACGGCTAGGGTACGTGAAGGTATCGAAATATTCAAAGTGTCACGTTTTTCCACGATTTAAGTGGTATTTATAGGTTAGGGTTTCTCATTTGGGCGATTGAACCATTAGCATGATTCAGTCGTGCGATTGAGTCATGCGGTTGATCCATTCGCATGATTGAGTGTTCAGTCGTGTGACTGAGCCAATCTCATGTTACAATCATGCGACTGATCCAGTCTCCTGGTTCATTCGTACAACTGGTTCATTAGCATAAAGTTATACATGCGTATGGTCCATTAGCATGGACCAATCGCATGTGAACTTCATATGATTAAGTTTGAATATATTTTACAATCATTATTTGACTTAGATCTATTCAAACAACCACAAACCTATATAATTAGTTCAATAAGCGTTAACCTACTAATCAATGAAATAATAAACATTATAAGCACAACCACACATTGTATTTCATTAAGTATCCATTCAATTACATATGTGTAAGACAATAAAGACATTTTACATTAAGTTCAGAAACTAGGGACACATGTATCTACACAAACCATTGCCTTCGATCTCGGATTTCTTGAAGAGACAGTCTTGTTGTGGACCTTGCGACTCAACGCGTCGGCTACAACGTTCGCCTTTCCAGGGTGATAGTGAATGTCACAGTCGTAATTGCTAATAAACTCGATCCAACGTCTTTGTCTCATGTTGAGATCCTTTTGATTGAACGTGTTAGAGACTCTTATGATCGATGTAGACTATACATTGCGTACCATAAAGATAATGTCGCCAGATCTTCAAAGCAAAAACGATAGCACCAAGTTCAAGATCGTCGGTTGTGTAGTTCACTTTATGAACCTTCAATTGTCTTGATGCATATGCTATGACTTTTCCTCGTTGTATAAGAACACAACCAAGACCTTAATTAGAAGCATCACAGTACACAGTGAAATCGTTGTTCCCATCGGGGAGTGTTAGTATAGGAGCGTTACACAGCTTGCGTTTCAGTGTCTCGAAAGCCTCTTCTTGCTCGGGTCCCCATTCAAAAAGTCAGTTCTTTTGGGTTAACGCTGTTAATGTTTTAGCAATCTTCAAAAAGTTTGCTATGAACCTACGATAATATCCTGCTAAGCCCAGAAAAAAACGAACCTCGGTTGGGGTTGTGGGAACACACCAATTTTTCACGGCTTCTTTTTAGCGGGATCGGCGTGAATTCCTTGGCTATTCATCACATGCCCTAAGAATTGAACTTCTTCTAGCTAGAACTCACACTTGGAAAACTTGGCGTATAGTTGCTCCTACTTTAAAAGTTCGAGAACTTGTCGCACGTGCATCTCGTGATCAATTTTCGTCTTGGAATAAATAAGAATGTCATCAATGAACATGATCATAAACTTATCCAAATACGGTTTATATACTCGATTCATGAGATCCATGAACACAGCAGGTGCATTGGTCAAGCCAAAAAGCATAACCATGAACTCGTAATGTCCATATCAAGTACGAAAAGCGGTCTTTGGAATGTCATCATCGTGAACACGTAATTTATGATAACCAAAACGTAAAAGAAAATTGGGTTGCTCCTTGAAGTTGATCGAAGAGATCATCGATTCGAGGAAGAGGGTATCGGCCTTTGATGGTAAGCTAGTTAAGTTCTTGGTAGTCGATACACATACAAAATGAACCATCTTTCTTCTTCACGAACAGCATGGGTGCACCCCATGGTGAAGAACTAGGACGAATGAATCCCTTATCGGTCAACTCTTGCAGTTGACTAGCTAGTTCTTGCATTTCAGACGGTGCAAGGCGATAAGGTGATTTAGCCACAGGGTTTGCACTAGTAATCAAGTTAATCTTGAACTCAACTTCTCGTATAGAATGTAACCCCTTAAGATCCTCGGAAAACACTTCGGGAAAATCTCGCACGACAGGAATGTCTCTCAGTTCCTTACCCTTGGCTTTCGTATTAACTACATACGCTATGAAGGCTATGTAGTTCTTACTTAAGCACTTACAAGCCTTGATACAGGACATAAGTTTGAGTCCTTGGGATGATTTCTTCCCAAAGACTTTCAAAGTATCACCCGTCGGTAAAGGAATTCGAATGCATTTTTCGAAGCACAGAATTTCCGCGCTTTGCTTAGTTAACCAATCCATACCAATAATAACATCAAAGCTTCCCAATTGCATAGGAATAAGGTCAATAGAGAACTCATGTTCGTTAAGGCTCAAGGCACAATCACGTATTACGACGTCAACAACAATAGATTTTCCAACGACGACTTCGACTATAAAGGATCTTTGTAGATTAACACGTGGCTTAGAAAGTATAGGATCAAACTCCAAAGACACTGGAATGAGGATAAAAAAGGATCGTAATTTAAACAAGAATAAGTCAAGAATGGTAAGGCACATGGAATGGTTCCATTTGGTAACGCATTACCATTTGGAAATGTTGACACGTCAAGGTAAATTAACCCATTTGTCTTAGGAACTTTGTGTATGTTGACCATAGTTTATCACTCATCCCAGAAATCCCCAGGTAAGCATAACTAGTCCCTTAGGATTTATACAAAATGCTTACCTTAGCCCGAAGGCCTTTTGCCAGGAAATCCAGAATACAGGTGTCTATGTGTCACACAATATTTCTTAGGTTCATGAAATCAAAACCTTGATGAGATTTGTATAGATTAGACATAAAGTCTAAAGATTTAAGACATAAATAATAAGTATACGATCCCACGTGTCATCAAGAATAAGATTAAGAGACTTCATGTCTGGGGAGAATCAAAGAGTCAGAGATAAGTTTATGGGAGACAGATAACAAAGTTAAGCATTCATAAGGCAATCCTATGCTAAGGCATCAAGTTGCACATAAGAAGGCATAGCATTATGTAGCATGCAAAACATATACTTTACAAGAATAGAAATATGATTCTATAAGGTTTATGCATATGCTATAATCTAGGTCACCATTTCTAATAACCTAAATCCCTATAGTTATGGGCTCTGATACCAATCTATCACACCCCAACCTTGACGGCGGAAACGTCAAGATGTGAGGGTTAAGATCGTTCACAGCCGCATAACGTTATTATTAAACCCAAATATAATAATCATAAGTTTCAAATTTAACATTTCAAACATAAGTCACAAATAAGGAAATCAACAATACATAATAAGGAATATTTCAAGTCCATCCATTTATTTAACTAGGTCCATTCCTAGGTATGATTAAGCTTCAAACATGGCTATCAACTTGCATGTTTCCTGAAACATGTTAAAAATAAAAGGTCCATATAATGTTGGTGAGATTTCTATAGTTTTCAATACATGAGTATATAAAAGATGGCAATTCATGTTATAAGTTAGTGAGCAAAGTAACTAAGGATGTAAGACAGATGCACAATCAAACCTTGACAGTTTACAAGTTTCCATGTTACAAGTTTATACGATTAGCTAAGTGTACTTGGATTAACCAAGCAGGTTTGTCAAGCCCATAGATCTATGACGTCACCAGGCTAGCAATAGTTAATGATTGCATATATAATCGTCAATATATGGTAATTACTATAGTTCAACTAACCACAACAAATAATTGAATTGCCCAAGTGTTTACAAGAATCAAACGTTTTACAAGTGTAATGGTTATAATGTAACATGTTTCACCCCAAAGTGTAAAATATAAAAAAAAAGGTATAGAAATACTCACATGACAAATAAGTATAGGAAAATGATGATTAATAAGGAAAATATTAAATAACGCTTCAACGCAAAATCCTTCACCTAAGAATATATAAATATTTACAAGGTTTAAGCTTAATTATAATAAGTTTAACGTTTTAACGAGAACTAGAGTTTTAAGTGGAATTAGAGGTTTGTTAAATAATTATCTTTAATAAATAGAATTCATTCATATTCACTTAGATTTAGATATATATATATATATATATATATAATATATATATATATATATATATATATATATATAACTAAAATGTGAAAAGTAACACTTATAATAATATGAAAAGTCCTTAAAGTTTGGATGAAAATTTTCATAACAAAAAGAATTTAGCACTATTGAACAATCTTTATTGAAAAGAACATTTGAACCAATAATATTTTAGTGATTTAAATCAGTATTTAAAGTCTATTTTATAAAAATAAACTAAATACAATCTTTGTTTTTTTAAAAAATATTAGAATATATAAAGAAATAAATTTACAGAAATGAATAGGGTGGTTTAAAAATAAATAAAGTTTACAAGGTTAATTTTAAAATTTTCCAGGAATTATTTATATTTTTAAAAGGCTGAAAAGAAAACAAAAAGAAAGATTTGAGGGTGCCCGGGTTCGAACCTAGGACCGTAATGTTTTGAATGTGAGTGTGTAACCAATAGACCAGGGCCGCAGCCGTGGTTAATGTTGGTTTCAATTTCTTATAAACCCAATTCAAAGGGTTTCCTCTATTCTCAAGAACCCTAGAACCAACTTGAATCCAATTGCTCCTCGATTCGCGAATTTTAATGGAATTAAGCTTAGGGCTTTTATGCCCCAAGTAAAACCGAGTGTCTAGGTGTGTTTAGTAACCTGGTAATTGTTCGAATTTTGAATTCGCGACGTGAAGAACAACCGCGACCAACATGGTGTTCAATAGGTGTTCAAATGAAAGGTATAGCCAAATTAACTTCGTGGGGAGCTTCTTCAAGTGCTAATGATGATTTCCCATAAGAGCTCAGAAGGTTAGTTTTGCCAAGGTTGCAGGTTGCGGATAAAGAGCGAATCAGGAGATATTTGTGTTTGTTTCAGGTGGAATTGTGAGTTGTACACGATTAGCTATTGATAGATGATCGTTCAGGTTGGCTATACGAATTAAGGCTTCGGTTATGCGTTCGTTTGAGGTTTATAACTGGTGTTTAAACGAATTTAAAGTGTCCATTTAAGTTTGAAACGTGTAAATGAAAGGATTTGAAACAGTTTGAGTATCAAAATCGGTTGAATTTGGTGGTTTTGGGGTGGCTGGAAAGCCGGCGTTTGGTCGGAATCTTGGCCGGAAATGTGGGCTCAAGGGTAGAACCCGATTTAATTTTTATCAATTTACACAAATGGTCCCTGTTGTTTCATATGTTATCATTTTATGCCCAAACTTTAATATTAAAGTTCATAAACTAGCAAATAAACCCCCTAAACTTTATGTATTTTAAGTTTACTAACTTAATAATTGTTCTAATTATTAATATCATCATTAATATTATTATATTATTATTATTACTTATTAGCATCATTAGTGTTGTTAATAGTAATATTATTATTACTTACAATTATGTTCAATTTCATAATTAAACTATTAACTTTCAAATTAAAGAATTAAAGGCAAACAAGTAAATAAGCATAAGCAACCCATAAGTTTCATAATTGACAACTTTAGCCCTTACAAAAATAAACGACATTAACTTTTAATTAAAGTAAACACGAGATGTTACAGACCATACGCATGAATGAATCATACTAATGAACCAGTCGCACGACTGAACCAGGAGACTGGATTATTTAGGCATAAGATTGACTCAATTGCACGACTGAACCTTCAGTCGTGCGTATGACTCAATCGCATGACTCAGTCGCACGATTGAACCATGCTAATGGTTCAGTCGTACGAATGGCAGCTGCAAACCTATAAATACCACTTAATTCGTGGAAAAACAGAAGACTTGGAGAGAGACTTCGAATATACATAAACCCTAGCCGTCTAGAGCGTCCAGAACACCCAATCCAACTTCATAGTTCGTTCTTGATCGATTTCTACTCATTCTTAACGTTTGTTTCATCGTTAGATCAATCGGGTTATCGTTCTCACTGATTGGATTGCCAATCAAATAGGATTCTGCACTATTTGATCTGGTCTCATGCAGAATCTGTTAGTACTCCGTACGTACTCGGTCCTAACAGACACTGTGTTAGACATATATGTGAACCCTAGCTCTTTGACGTGTGTTTGTCATAAGCTTTTAAGAGAAATGATAACTATGGGTTTTGGAAAACCCTAGCCTGGGGTCATTGACATGACTAGGCCAATCGAATAGATTAACTCGAGTGGAAAATCCTTATGGTTTGCATGTGGAGGTTATATCAACTTGATGTGTGTGTTGGTATAATACAGGATTGTACAACACTAACCAGCCAGTATGAGGAGACGCTCTCGGGAAGCTCATCACTGTTAGTCTAATCGCTCCTCTTTTTCTTTAAATTTTTTGGGGTTGCATCCGAGTTTATAAATGATTTGATATAAATGTTTTAAAAGTATGCAGACTAGTAAATAATCCGAAACCCGAGTAGCTATGGTCTTAGGTACATCCAGACCGATGGTGAGTACTAGGCATAAGCAAATCACTCAGGTAAATAGAGGCTTACTGGTATGTAGCACCTGCTCAAATCTCGAGGCATATGTGTGCTTAGTTGGATCCAATTAGGTAGGCTACCCCACACTTTACGTGAGGACTCAATCTATGGCCACATTAGAGACTGTGTATAGGATTGGACTTGTTGAAGTCATAACAGAAAATATGAATAGGACTAGGAAATGATAGCCTGAGGCTATGGCGGAGACCTATAGATAGGGCTAAGTCTAGCTTGAGGCCAAACAAAGACTATGGCTAGGATTGATGGTGAGGGATTCAGTTAGGCAGCATGCCTGTAACTTACCCTCCTATTATTATATGTAATAAGCCTATAGTGGCACATATGTTATCAAAACTGATGTCGCTACTAAGACTTCAGTGTAGATTTAATTTGTTGATATTTACTTGCACACTTTATCATATATCTTAACTGCTTTAGAGTTATTGGTTATGACTTACCAACAACGTTATTGTTTATATGTTTTACCTCATGATACAGGAGTAGGGACTGTTGGGAGGCAATAAGCTAGGTCGAGGAGACTTAGTGGAATAAGTTGAATTAAATCTTCATGTAAAGGATAATGACTGGATTTAACCTGCCTTCGGTGGTGTATATGCTATTATGTTTGTGATTGTAAATGTGATGGACATGTGTATTTATGTAAGCACTGTTAAGGTTTAAATTCAGTCTAGTTAGGTGGTCTAGATGATTAGTTCAAAGTGAGATTGTTCGGATTAGAAATAATGGTAAGAAAATTTAAGCTAGTGTAACTCATATGGCCATGGAAGTGGAAACTAAAAAGAATTCAATATAAATTATTAGATAAATAAGTAAAAACAAAAAAAAGGTAAATCAACCAGGCTACAAAGGGTGCAAGAGTAAGGTTTCAAAGACACAAATAGGTTTTGTGCCACCATGCCAAACTAAAAATTTGTTATTTATTTTGTTTATAAATAATTTTTATAAACAGAAAATACAAAAAAAAACAAGAAAATGAAAGGCTCTCATGTAGCAGCCCCCGTGGGCGTGAATCAATAGAAACCACTGTTGTTCACACCACTTGCTAAATGTTATAGGTACACGAAGAAAAAATTATATAATCATATTAGGTTTCTTGACAATAAGAATTAATATTTTAAATTAATAAATCAACATAACTACACTATGATGTTGTTTGTTTTTCTTCAAAAGCTCTTCCCCACCTTTTTATTTGTGTGCATGCAGACACGGGAAGATGTTTTGAGTGAGCAGACTGTTTGATTTTTGGAAGACATTTCATTAAAAAAATGTATTCTTGACGTCTGTGTGGAGAAGATGTAAACTTACAACTTCTGAGGTCTTATAACCTCTTCTCCTCTCCCTTCACCTCTCCTACCTTCCCCCACCCGCCACCCTACCTCCCCTCACCGGCCGGACCATCGCCGACCTCCACATACGCCCGCCTCCACGTCCATCTCCGTAAAACCTTTTGTTCCACCGTCTCCATCTCTGTTTCTATCCCCAAGTCCGTCATCGCCACCACCTTCTTCGTCGGCGGAAACATCAGCGGCTGCTCCAACTCTAGTAATGTTGGAGTTTCAGAGGCAGAGGGCGAATGAGCTTTAGGAGTATTTCAAGCAAAAGAAACTCGAAGAGGCTAATCAAGGCCTTTCTTTGGTTTTATTGCCAAAAATGAAATTTCAAATGACAAGTTTGTCTTTCTCTCTCTCACATATTGTTATTTAGATGCTTTTAATTTATGTTGGAATACAATGATTTTAACTTCTTAGCTTGTAATTGGTCATCAAGTTCTTAGCTTGTGAAATTATTTTAGCGGTCTGAATTTTGAGTTAGTTGTGAATTTTGAGTTAGTTATAAAATTGTTTTAGCAGTCTGCATATGTTAAAAACAAACAATCTTTTTCTTGCAGATTGCAGACATTTGGTTCACCTCTTCTGCTACAGATGTCTGCTGATGTGATCCGCAGATTGCAGATATTTTCTTGCAGAAAAAACAAATATCACATATGTCATCAAAAGGAATTAAACCTTACTAAAACACATTTTCTTTTACTAGATTAATAACACTAATATGTAAACAACAGTGTTATTAAAGTGTAGAGTCATCAGATTTAAGTAGCAATTTATTCGAGTAAACATGACGTCTTGTTATTTTATTTGTAATAACTAAAAGCGTCTATAATAAAGTCTTTCACCTACCAATGACTAATTGATGCTCGACTTGCCCCAAAGGCTACAAAAATGTGCACATCTCCCCTCCTCCCTCTATTATTCCCTCTCATGGTTCATTCTTAAGCATCTATCTCCACAAAAACAACTCCAGAAAAACAGAATGTTATGATTCTCTAACAGTTTACTCTCTTTATTGTAAATAAGATGAGCTTTAAAGTAATTGGTATTTGGTAAGGTGATTGTTTTGTGACTTTCAAAAGCCAGTAAGAAACAACCTATTGCATAGAATGTAGCCATGTACGTAAGCCTGCGTAAAAGTCATGAAACGATCTGACCTTTCTCCGTTTGCAATGTAATATGAGAGCTAAGTCATGCATATGGTAGGCACCTCCTTTTATTGTGAAGGGGCTGCACCTGACAATTCATAACTGAAGGGGGGTCGAGTGTAAATATGGTGCAAAACTAAAAGAAGAAGAAAAAGCACAAAGGGGAAATCGGGTTTCGATTCGGTTTCAACAATTCATCACTATTCACTCCCATCGATCCCCAGATTCATTCAACAATCACTTCACCATACACAATCCTTCGATTCGATCACTGCATAAAAGCAACAAAAGCAGATTAAACAGATCATCGCCACTGTTCATCCTCTTAGATCTCCGATCAACACAATTCAGACATCGATTGTCACAGATTCGGATCTGTAACTTGTATTGATTTCCTGAACATATCTGTTTTCTCCGATCATTTATCACTGGTGTTGTGAGAGTTTATTCTTCAATGGCGACTCGAAACCGAACGGTTCTGTTTAGGAAGTACAGAGATGCGTTGAAGAGCGTTAGGGCTCCGTCGACGTTAGGTTCTTCGAGCTCCGGTGGTGGTCCGGTGATTGAGTTGGCAACTGCCGGTAATTTTAAGCAGAATCATAACTATGCTCCGCTTAGTACTGAGGATCCAGGGACTTCATCGTATGTTCTTTTTACTCTTCGTGTGTTTTTTCTGCATTACGATTTGTAGAACTTTTCGTTTGTAGTCAGTCGATCGAGTAATGTAGATTGTAGAAGATGTGAGGTTTATTGCATGATCTTAATGTGTAGTATTCTCAATCCAATTTTTGTTCAACTAATAGGAGTAATTCTGGGGTTGGGTTTTGGCATAATCTTCTGATCTGATCCTTAGAAGTTTGAGTTCATTATAACTTACTCTGGTTGGTGATTCTCCATACGCATTTTATGGGAGAAATGAGAAAAATCATTTATTCATCATGTTGGATGAATGGGGGAAATTTTTCAAGAAGTTCATTAGTTGAAAGATAAAGATCGGTGATGTATTGCATCAAAATAAGATTTTTAGATGCTGGATCTGGAATGCGATGAAAGACTTACATTAAGCTACATTATAAACATTTACTTAGAATACTATGTGTAACTGAGTATCTAACATATAGCGAACATGTACGAGTATCACATGCCATCCAACTATTTGATATAAATGCGTTATAGCCAAGTTTGTTTTATTATATAATGGATCAGAAATATGACAACCATTTATTTGCCATTGTCAGTCTAATTGCTTTCACTAACATAACATTATGGAGTTGGGTTGAAATAAGTGTGAATATAAGATGCATACGAGGCTTTAAAATGCAAGGCAATGAAATATTGAATAATTTAAGGCAATGAAGTATTGAACAGTTTCATGGCTATAAAATAATCTTTGGTTATGCTTAACCCACTTAGATGTAATTTGAGTGCGAGGATCTAGGTTTCAATTTTGTTAAAGGGGTCTTACAACAAAGTATTTAACATATGTTGTTTGATAGAACTGATGGTGCTCTGTCTTACTACATGCTGCACTTCAATTTGCATGAGCTGGACATTTTGCTATGTTATACTTCTCCATTGGTTTTCAAGATATTGCTCATTGTTACTAGGCAGAAATGTTTCTTTTATGCATCAGCAAGTGTAACATGACCGCGTGTATGTTTGAAGTTAATCCTAATTGTGGTTTACATGTGAAGAGGGTTAGATGTGAAACACTTAGGGCTCACGCTATTGTTTGCGTTTTTGAGTCTTAGGGTCAGTTTAGTTCAAGTCTTTTGTTTGGTATTGTATTATTTATGGCATGGAGTCTTTATTTGTGTGTTTATGTTTAGATGATAAAGTTTGAATAAGGAGAGAAGTTCCATAGATAGGACTAGAATAGCTTGGGGATTAAGTCTTTGTTTTAATATAAATAGGGGGTTAAAGTGTCTATGTATATTATGGTTATCAGTGTATTATATTGGAAGAGTCGTTGGAGAGTTTTACTTTTACCCACAAAACTACCATGTGTTGTTCTTTGTGTTTCTGTCCCAGTTGTCCAACAGTGTAGACTTTTATGCTCTATTGACATTTCAAATATGCATTCTTAGTTACTTATCAAGTACGAAGCAGCAGTATATAGAGCCACTGTTTAATTTTACTTTTATTCAATTTAACTAAAATTTAGATCACTTGGGTGCTGTTTGTTTTTTACCAAAACATCTTCCCCACCTCTTCATCTGCGCGCACGCAGACGCGGGAAGAGGTTTTGATTGTGCAGACTGTTTGTTTTTTGGAAGACGTTTCATTAAAAAACGTCTGCAGGAGGTCTGCATGGAAAAGATGTGGACCTATGTCTTTTGAGATCTTTTAACTTCTTTTCACCTCCCTCACCTCCCCCACCTCCCCCAATCGGCCGCCCCACCTCCCCCACCGGCCGACCGTCGCCGCCCCACCACCCCCACCGTCCGGACCATCGCCGGCCCGCCACCCCCACCGGCCGGACCACCGCCGGCCCGCCACCCCCACCGGCCGGACCACCGCCGGCCCGCCACCCCCACCGGTCGGACCATCGCCGCCCCACCTCCCCCACCGGTCGGACCATCGCCTCCCCACCTCCCCCACCGGCCGGACCATTGATGCCCCTCTTCCTTCCACCTGCCCTCGCCTCCCCCTTCCCCCATCTGCTCCGCCTCCCCCTCCAACCTCGTCCGCTGACCGCCTCCACCTCCCCTACCTACGCCCCACCTCCCCCATCGGCCAAACCATGGATGTGTATATATGTTGTATGTACGTACGGATGTGTGTGTGTGGTACAAGTCCAAGAAAACAAGTGTTAAAAAATAGGTTTAATCTAATTACAGAATATTTTTTACCATTCTGCAGATGTTAAAAACAAACAGTATTTTTCTTGCAGACTGCAGACATTTGGTCCACCTCTTCTGCTGCAGATGTCTGCAGATGTGGTCCGCAGACTGCAGACATTTTTCTGCAGAAAAAACAAACAGCACCTTGGTGATTATTGTCATTAGTTGCACGTTTTTGCAGCAGACGCACAAATGAATGTGTCTGAATATAAGACTATAGTCTCTAAGAAATTGATAGTTGATAGTTGATAGCAACTACTGAGCACATGCACACTGATCCAAACCCAATTTCAAGATTGAAATAACAAGAATGTTACATGCTGAGTCGCTGAATGTGGAAGGGAGGTGCTAGTGTAATAATTCTAGTCTAGTAGAAATCAGGCATGTGCATAGTCGGTAGTGTACCTTTCTTTACCAAGCAAGCTGAATATAGATCTCATGCCGTTAAAGCTAAATAAATATTGAGCACACTTGCAATCGGTGGCCTGTAAACCATGGAGATAAACAAGCTAAGTTTACTAATTTCAGCTGCATACTGCTGCTTGATTTAATCAAATTGATGCATTCATCTATGCAGTACTTATTTTTATATTAGCATCCCTGGAGTGTCCCTGGTTGTTTAGGGAGTTGATTTAGGAATAAAATGTTGCTGGCTAAAGCTAAATACAAGTTTTTTCTGCTTACAAGCTTGGTTTTAAAATGATGATGTGTTGATGCGTGCACATCGCAACATCAGCGTTGCGTTTCCATGATGCGCCGGTGCGCAAGGTGCGTGCATCATGCACTGCTATGTTTTTCTTCAATTTTGGACTTGGGTCGATTCCTTACAAGATAACTATGGATCTAACTTCTCAACATTAGGGTTGTTGTTTCATATATGTGTCCATGCTATATATTTACCTGTGTTTAACAGTTGTTTCAGTAGTATGTGCATAGGGTAATAGTCTTGAATTTGAGATGTTATAGTGAGTATGTTTAAGCTGTTAATAAGTAGTTTTATGTTGAAGTATTAATAATACAAAAAATTGTTTTGTATAACTAGTTTTTGGTATTTTTTAATAATTAACGCATTGCATACTGATGCTTGCACATCATGCATCGGGATTTGGGACCAAGATGCATTGAAGCGCATTGTGCAATTTAAAACCAAGTTTACAAGATACTAGGTTGATGAATTATAATTTATTGGTATAATTTAATTCCTTGGCTGTAAATTGAGGCTGCCATATGATCATTGCAGTAGAGATTTCTGTCAGATCGTATTACTGGCTGTGCCTATTTTGAATGTCCAAAATTAAACTCAGCCTCTTCAATCTACATGTTGATACTAGTGTTGGGAAATTCAAGTGCCTCTAATAATATGACATTTTTAGACAAAAAGTAGTCTTCTTCTATGTTTATTTCTTAACGTTTTTTTATTTAAAATATTTTTGTTAGCCTATTGTATTGTTTTATTTAACTTGTATTCTTCTTCTTTTGATTGGGACACAAATCTTTTAACAGTAATACAGGGGCACTAACAGTGGGTCTTCCTCCTGCTTGGGTTGATGTGTCGGATGAAATATCAGGAAATGTGCAACGCGCAAGGGCTAAAATGGCTGAGCTAGCAAAGGCTCATGCGAAGGCTTTGATGCCCTCTTTTGGTGATGGTAGAGAAGATCAACACAGGATTGAGGCTCTAACCCATGAGATAACTGATCTTCTTAGAAAATCAGAAAAAAATTTAAAGAAATTATCTGCTGGTGGGACTTCTGAGGATTCAAATATTAGAAAAAATGTGCAGGTATAATAATAATAACGCCATCTGCATGATTCTTAATAAATAGTACTTGTTTATGTATTTCTTTGACTTCTTATGACAGCGTTCTCTTGCCACTGATCTTCAAAGCCTTTCAGTGGAACTCAGGAAGAAGCAATCAACTTATTTGAAGCGCCTTCAGCAGCAGAAAGAGGTCTCTTCAGCATATCTTAACTTAAATTTTATTTTAGTACAAGTTCATAAACAACCCAATGTGTAATTATATGTTTGAATTTTGGGGAATGCACCATACTTGGGAAACTATTCATTTATAGGTGTTATTTTGCCTTTCTTCCAGGGTTCAGATGGGGTTGATCTAGAAATGAATCTAAATGGAAAGCAATCTAGAATGGATGAGGATGAATTTGATGATTTGGTATGTTGAATTCTCCTTGCTCTTTATTTATTTATGTTGTATTCTTTATTTCTCAATCTCCCTCATCCACCTCCAGTAGTTGTTAGATTAAATTGGTAGTTAGCTTGTTGATTGGCTTTAAATTGGCATTGTTACTCTAGAATATTTAGTGATTGAAATCATTTATGTAGGGTTTCAACGAACATCAAATGGCAAAATTGAAGAAAAGTGAGGCTTTCACAGTGGAAAGGGAGAAAGAGATTCAACAAGTTGTGGAATCGGTTAATGAGCTGGCGCAAATCATGAAGGATCTTTCGGTCCTTGTTATTGACCAGGTCAGCAAACCCGCTGGTCTTGTAGTTTCTATACTGTACGCTTGATGATTTTCATTAACAGGATTGGAATTTTTTTCCTCTGTTGAAACCAGGGCACTATTGTTGATAGAATCGACCACAATATCCAGAATGTTGCAGCTTCTGTGGATGAAGGGCTTAAACAGCTACAAAAGGTTAGTCCTCACTCTACATTCACAGTTGTCAATCTTGTCAGGTTGGCAGTTGAGCTGTTCAATTAAATGGGATAAACAGCTCAACCCCAGTTTATTATACGTGTTATACATGACAACTCAAAACCTGATTATTTCCATGTGTGACGGACATTGCAACCCCTAATATTTATCACATGTAATATTGAAATCACTAATTAAGTTTTGATGAAATGAAATTTGCAGGCGGAGCGAAGTCAAAAACGAGGGGGAATGGTAATGTGTGCTACAGTACTTGTTATCATGTGCTTTGTAATGTTGGTTCTCTTAATCCTGAAGGAAATTCTCTTTTGATCTTATATTATATGCTGGTATTTGAGTTGCAAAATTACTGTTCTGACCCTCACCTGTAGTGGTAAGGGTATAATTTGAGGTCATGTATAGATGATTTTATGCTGTAGATCCGCTTGGTTTTTGTATCGATTTATATTCTTCAAATAGAGTCTATTATCATTTAACAAATTCTATGTTACTTCACATTAATGTGTGCAAAGTCACTGGATTCAGAGGGACATACAAAAACTGCAGTGAACCCGTTTAAGTTTCAACCATGGTGGCAAATTGTGTTAGTTTTGTATCATGATAAATCTTCACGCCCTACAATTGGCTACAAAACATGACAAAGTTGAGTCTCTTTAATTTGGTAGGTTCTTGGTTCGTTTTAACCTTTGATCCTATCTGTGAATATCTTCCTGCTTTTTGGGATTTTTTCGGTAGCATGTTACCTTTAGCCGGGTTAAAATAGAGTTTTTTTTCTTTCTAAAAAGGTGTAGAGGATAATTTTATTTACCAAAATGGCTGTTTTGATAAGTGTAAACATTTGATTTGTTTTTTTCCGAATGGATGGACGAGTTTTTAAAAAAATATATTAATATGGTATGTGTTGTAAAAATAAAAAAATACTGTAGTTAATGTTAAATTTTTTTCGAAAAAATGATATCGTTAAAAAAGTTATGATCGTTTAAAAATAATAGAAGTGACATATAATTTGCATGTGATAAGAAATGTGCAACTTATATTGGTTACTAAAATTATTACAAAAAATGATTGTTCTTAATATAACCTATCCCAAAATAGGTTAAGTATTTGAAATCTTAATACGTATCTAATTTGGTAGAAGTTAATATTCAAAGGGACTAACACATAAATATTAATGATTTTGTGTGCCAATTATCACTCATGTTTTCTTCTTTCATGTTCTTATTAGAGAAAAAAAACCTTAACACCATAATTGAAGGCTAACAAAACTCTTAATCATATTGATCAACATGATTTCGTGGATCCAGAAATCTATTTCTAACTGAGTTACTATTTTTAAATGCTCCAAATATGTAGAAGCAAAAATAAAGATTGTCGGCCGGTTTGAGTTGGGTCAGGTTGGTGATATAATAAAAATAAGATACAAAAATATTAAAAGAATAACATCATTAAAATGTAAAATACACATAATATAAAAATAAAAATTTTTACAAGTTGAAATAAAACATTCTATAATTGTCTCTAAAACCTTTTATTTTTTGAAAACGTAGTATTACATACTTGACATAAGCTTATTAAAAAGACTTTTTTAATATAACCAATGCAAAAATTATTCATGTATCTATCACTCATCTGATTACAAAACTTCTCTTTCACATGCTTTATTGAAGAATAACTTTTTCAAAAAACATAGGAATTTTATTTTCTTTCAAGTTTATATGTAATTTTGTTATAACTAATGAAATCACTGTCTAAAAACACAATATCGTCACTCGAAAACTAAAAATAGATCATTATATACGCTCGGAAATCCACTGTATTTCTAAAATCCACTGTATTCATAGGATTTTTTCTTTTCTTTTGAGTTTCGAGCTTTGAGTTTATATGTAATTTTTGTTACAAATGAAATCATTGTCCAAAACCACAATGACGTCACTCGAAAAACTTATATATAAATCACAAAGTCCACCGTATTCCTATGACTCTGATGTGGTCAAACTAAATCAGCTGATAACACATTTAAAAGATAGAATTATCTTCTTAAACTCTTAAATTCTCTCCACAAATAATTTTAAGGATTGTTTGATATCTTTTTATAGAAACATTTTCTGCAATATATTGCTGATCTTTCACCATCTAAATGTTATCATCTATTTTGACCAATTGGAGGGGCCCCACGTCCTCCACCCCCTTTCGCCCGACTCCATTTGTTTAACTTTTAGTTACTGCCAAAACCAGTCCCTGAAGTTTTACTAGTCATATAATCAAGTTGTATTATTAACATTTGTAGTCCTTAGACTTTATTCCAAACTAAATCACATCCCAACATTATTAAGTAAAGCCTCCCACGTTCCATCCAAAACTTTCAAGACATGACTAAACACTATTAGTCATGCTTAAAATTATTAGCAACTAGTATAAATAAAACCTATCATCAAAGTATTATGCTTAAAAGTAAAACCTTCAGCATTCCATCCATACGCTGATTAGTTATTTATCAGTCTTTTAAGATGGACGTATCTTGTTTAATACAATACTTTAATTGTTCAACTATAAGCTATTGTGATTTTCTTGACTCTAATCTTATCAGTTAAAGTTCCAAGAAGCATAATAGATTGTTTCACACTCCAAAACCGCGACAAAGTATCAAGCTGTTGCTCATGATGCCGCTAAGATCACACGCATTATTGAGTTATGTCGTACGAATTGTGCACCCACTAGCTTGTTGGGTTACATACAAATTGGTGCCACTTATGTATACTAATCCTTGCTTTTATCGGCACATTAACCGCCATGAGTTTGATTTACATTTTATTTGGGACATGGTTTTGGCTCGATCTCCTTGGGTTCGTAGTTCGTACTACAGATCAACTTGCAGATACTTCGACAAAAGGGTTCTATTTGAATCAGTTTACTAATCTCATATCAAGTTGCACAACGGTATCTTTCATTCAACTTATGGCGGAGTGTTAGAGACATGTATTGGTTTATTATTACTGGTTATAATTATCCGATTGTTAGTTATTAGTTGGATATTTGAATAACTAGATGAAGTTGTTATTGGTTTGTTTACAACCACAGTTATAGAGAAATCAAATGATAAAATCAATATGTTGATCAAGTTGTTGCTTGTAAAAAACATACCACAACCTTAAACATAAACAATCAATATATTACAAGAAGCATAATACATTGTGCATGATGTAGAAGAAGATCATCAACTAATGGCGATCGCTGATACGCAGATACAGCCCCTAAACGTGTTATTACAACCAACTAACGAATCTAACTAAGAAATCAAGATATGAAAGTGAATGAGCCTTCTTTTTAGCAGCCACATCGCGCCTCACTGAACCCCATTTGAGTGCAGCCCGAATCTTGCACCACCTTGCGCGTGGCGACCCATTACTAGAGAAACATATTCCAAAATCAGAAGAAAATAGATCTATTGTTTGGCTACTTGGATCTATCAACAGCTCATTCCCTTGCCATAGGGGTATCCCTGCAGGCTGCAAATCATCAATATTAACAACAGCACCTACATCTTGATCATAACCCCCATTCATGAAATCTTTGAGCATGAAATTGTTATCAACCATCCCATACATGTCAAGCTTTCCAACTTCATGATCTGCACTTTTAACAGGCTCATGGTGTAGGTTAGCCATCGGGACCGAGGCTTCGAAAATGGTCGATGCATCAATAGGCACCATCCCATTTAAGTCTTTATAAAGCTGCTGCTTCATAGCTTCCACAACAGGCTGCAAAAACCATTCAAGAAAGATCAGTTTTCAGACTCATAAAAAACACTTTAAATCCATCTGTACAGTCTGAACTATATACCGTCTGATGCACCGAGAGTTTATCGAGCGGCGTGAAGATCTGGCCGTCAAAGGTCGCACCCACAACCGTCATAACCGAGTTGAGCGAAAGCCCGATGCCGTCTGCACCATGTCTGTAAATGTACAACTTGTCATCTAGAACACAATCTTTGGCATGCTTAGTTATTGTCTCCCATGTCTTGTTAGATGATCCACCAAGTAACTACAATTATACAAAAGAAAATCTTTATAAAAGATGCTACTTTATATAAAAGAGTGATTACTTTTACTATTTTCTTACTTTTCTAAGTGAGGACTGATTGGTGATATACATCTGCAGAAAGTCTTTGACAGTGCATATACGATTCGACGCTAATCGTTTATGAAAGACCCCGTCTTTCGCTATCTTTTCCAATCGCCAAACGTCATCTCCCAAGGACGGAGGATGGTGCTTCTTGTATGCTGAGTCAGGTAAAACACAAGACCGTTAGAACTTAAGGTTTAAGGTTTAGGGTTTAACAAAAGTGCGTGAAAACAAGATTCTTACATTCTCCGCGATGATCTTTTACCATAAACGCCTGGCTTTTCGCTTCTCTGATTCTCGATCCAACACAAGAAGCATCCTTCCTGACCCGAGCCCCGATCATGAACTTTCGGCTCCTCCGCCAGCTGGAGTTATCAGTAAAACACAATTCCCCTAAATCCGCAACACCATTTTGCAAAGTGACTATCAAATCACCAGTTATCAGTGGCCTTCTGCCATCTCTTGCAGATATAACTTTAGCATCAAAGTCTTTTTCAGGCCAATCTTCTTCATCATCAGCCGAAAAATCGCCATCAAGAGGGACAATCTCCACTTTCAGTGATGAAAAGGGTCCACCTGATACAATTCTATTGGAATTGACATCAAACAACACTAGTTTCACAGCATCTTTGTCCTTAGACTCTATCCTACTGCCTGTGAAGAATGCATCAGGCAAATTCGCCTGAAACCGCAGCTGCAACGAGGTCTTTTGACACGGTTCAAGCGCGCTGATCGGTGATCTATGAAGATCTAACATCGGCAATGCGTTAAAGAAGCTTTGAAATGACCGTTGAACCTCCTCACGCACCTATCAGACCAACAAACTATATGTTAGATTCGATACAACGAACCCGAAAACATATGATCATCGGCATCTGAAGAAAGCGAGCTAGAGATCGAAGAACATGAACTTACCCATCTTCGAATCAGTGGTTCTAAGGCTGAGGCTAGTCTTGTGATGGAAACCCACATGTTGCATTCCGAGAAAACCTGCAAGAGAATCAAAATCCCAGAGTTACTTCAGGAAAAAGTTATATAATTTGCAGAAATTAATAAGCTTTTTAACAGTTTAATCACTTACTTTGAAGATGGAATCCTTCGTTTGGGATCTTGATCAGCAAGTGTAAAGACTTCGTCTTCCTCGGCAGTCAAAGGCCTCTTGTACACCATCGAATTGAACACTAAAGGAAATGAATCAGAATAATGATGATAATAACAATAGTAGTATTCTGGAATTATACAAGAACCAATATACTGAAGCTAGATAACTATCAACTGCTAGATCTATATATAGAGGTATATATGTATGTATCTATGGTTGAAAGGGAAGTTTTTTGAAGCTTCCAACTAAATATTATTTATTATTATTTTGAAAAACTGACGAGTACTACGGAAGGAACTGTGTGTAGCTGACTGTGTGTGTGGTATGGTGTGGGCTTGTTTAAAGATTTATCAATTAATATAATATATAATAATAATAATAATAATAAATAATCAGATCCCAAAATAATATATTCACATAAAAATAAATTTAAGGATACAAATCAAACAAGTAAACCGCGTAAATGTTGAGAGGTACATTCCAAACTACTTTCGTGACAAACTATAGAATGAGCATCGGTTTATTTTATACTAGGTTAAAATAGGTTAGAGTTTATGTATTACATGAGTCGAATAAATAAAATATATTAAAATTATTAGTTTTTTAATTTTTTATTTTTCAGATGTTATTATCATTTGATGAAATAAAAATATAATGAATATTTAAAAGTTATAACATATAATGATATAGACATTATTCTTCAAATTTAATATGTAGTAATAAACTATAAAATAATTACATTTAATTTTTAGTTGTTAATAGTTTAGTTACTTATTTATAATAATTATCATTTAATATGAGAAAGACAATAAAACAAAATATAAATATATTTGTTTTAACATATTTTGGTTAAAAATAAAAGTTAAATTAATTGTTTTATATTTTCTTATTTGTTACGAGAGAGAAGCGGAAAATTTATTTTTTTGATGTACTAGAATGATGACACGTGTCATTTAATATGTTAGAATGATTACACGTGTTTTAACAAAACCTTCTTTTATTATAGGTTATAGATTAATAAATGATATATATTATTATTGTATAATTTGTAGGCAAACCAATGTTTTCAGAACTGGTTTGATGGTCGAACCGGTCGGATCAAATTTAACTATATTTTAATTATATTTATATATGTAGTTAAATCTAAGTACTTTATATATGATTTATATATATATATATATATATATATATATATATATATTATAGTTATATATAAATCTTAACTATATTTGTATATCCAACACACTAATTTATGGTTTACATCCCATTTTTACCCATTAAAATAAAAAAAAATTCTAAAACCGGTCCGACCACCGTTTGAAAAGAACTGGCTGGTTCGACCCCTCAAAAACATTCGTGACGAACCGGACCGATAACCGGACCGATCCCCGATCGAACCGGTATGAGCGGCCGGTCCGCTCTGATCGCGAAAACAATGGGTAATTATTTTTTCTAAATGTTTATTATAGTGGGGAATGGAGCCATTGGTTGTCGTAAAAGGGAGAAATTAATTGCGTTTTCTAAATTAATTGTTACTTTGTTAAGAGTTTTAAATATAATAATAATAGTAGTAGTATGTTCAATGGACTCTTATATCATCTTTAATCCTTCTTTTCCGGTAACAACACCATCATTTACGCCATCCATCCAAATTTCAAAATCTCTCATTCGATGTCCGTCCCTAGAGAAAAAACACTCATTTTCTTTTCATCTATAGCCTTTCTATATCACCTCAACTGTCGTGTCGCCCATGTATGGTCAGATATCCAATTAGAGATGCTCTAGGAACTCCAACTCACAAATATGTTTTAAAATAAACTGAATCTTTTTGAAAGTTCAAATTTTACGAAATTAAATTTGAATTTGAATTTCTGAATATGGTAAATAGAAAGTTGTGGTGGTGGTGATGGTAGGAGATATAATGGTAGTAGTATTGTTTGTAGCAACAATTATAAGGGTTGTGATGGTGAAATGGAAAGATTTGAATGACTTAAAACCCTTACAACATATAAGCAATCATAAATGTGACATGTTAGTTGTCACATCAGATTAACATTCACCATTCAAAAACACTCGTTTCTCCTTCAACGTTAAATCATTTTTTATTTTATGACTGATACGGGCTCCATCACTAGCCATTTGCCTCTCCTTCGGAATTCCGGACATGACCATTCAGACGTCCCACTATACGGGCTCCTCCAATGTTAATCTGATTCTTGTTTCCGATGATCACCATTTCATCTCCATCCATTGATAAATCTGGTTCTTATAACCCACAATCACCCTTTTTATCTCCATTTGCTTCGTAGCGGTAGAAATGCTTTTATGTTTAGTTTTTCACTATAAAGAAACCTTTTACTTTTTTTTGCTTGGATATATTTAAGAAATTTATTTCAATTCACATCTGTTTCATTTCTAATAAAACTAATTATCTTTAAATTTTATGTTCAAAGTTACAATTTCAACAATTATTATAATGTTACAAATAAAACAGAGCTAAGTGTTTGTATAGAGAAATGACTATGTGTGTGTTTTATTTTACTAACTTAATGTAACCAGTTATAAATATGTGGTGGTTGGTTTGTCATTTTTATCATCAATTTTATTTTCTTTCAAAATTCACTTATGATAAAACCCCTTTTCACTCACATCTACACATACCCATTACCCAGCACCTCCATTTTGCCCTTGCCCGAACTAAGTTTCCAGCACACCCTCCAAAATCATCACTACTATAGCAATTGCATGGGAGATGTGTGTGTGTATATATACATATATATATATATATATATATATAATATATATATATATATATAAACGCATAGAGAGATTTGTAAGCATATATAGCTGATTTTCTGTCCTCGTAGAGATTATGTAGAATTGTCAAATACATGTTGGGGACTTAATTAAATTGTGGCAAATTGGCTATTTTTCAATTTGTAAAAGAAAAACGTTGGATCGAGGCATATTATAGAGACTAAAAAATAGTTATCAAAAAAAATACCAGGGACTAGTTTAGAAGATATATCTTGAGATCCTAAAATAACATATTGGAGACTGAAAACAAATGTTATATTCGACTGATTTTTAAACTCTATAAGTACATATTTGTGACTAAAACAATATCTTATCTCAATAAGTTTTCAGTCCCTAAAAGAAGCACAATAACAACTAAAATCTCATGGTACCCGGGACTAATTCTCGGTTATTTTAAACATTTTATCAGAGAATGATTTGATATGGAATGCAAACCTAACCAAATAATGTAAGGACACTATTAACACGTTTAGATGACTGCTTTGTTAGTCTCGAAATTTACATATTAGGGATTGAAATGTTATAGTATTCAAGGCTAATTTGCAGTGTATAGAAATATATTAGGGATTGAAATGATGTGGACCAAAGAACAAATTAAGGACTGAATTTTTATATTTGGCAGACTTAGTTACCATTAGTTCCACATAAAGGGGACTGATTTTTAGTTTTTATTTGAAGGGCAACTTTTTTAACACCCAAACACCACCTACCTACCTTGCACTTTGTAAGGGTTTGAATCCATACCACTTTTGTGAGGGGATAACACCATTTTGATTTTTAGTTACAAGAACTACCATTTAGTACTATGTAACCGTCACTAGCTGGGAACTTGTGAAGTCAACCCATGATATATAGTCATTAAGTAGTTATAGCAAAATAGTAGAGATCAAGTTTTCTATCCCAATCACCCTCCTTTTTATAGTGAATACAGAACTCATTGTTAGGTCATTAAGGAAACACGAGTGTGAAAGTTGAAGCTACCTAAAATGAGATGTTAACGGGTGCGTTCGTTTATGGTCTGGTTTAGCCAATTTGACCGAAAATTCCATGTAGAACCACTAGCTATGGTATCAAGAGACGGAAAAATGGCATGTTGGATGGGCTGACTGGACTAGGCGATTTCAAGATGTTTTGATATTAATGATCCAAATCAACTTATTTTTTTTGCGAATCATTAGTTTGTAAGATTTTTTTATATAATTCACACACATGACCTCATATTCTAAAAAATCTAGTAAACTATCAAAAAAAATAATATTAACGACTGGTTTAATTTACACGACTAAGTCTACTTTCAAACTGTTGGTTGGGCTTTTGACCACCAAGATGAATCAAACCGAATAATCCCAAACCGGACAAGCATGTCAACATGCTTTGGTTTAAACCATTCAATTGATAAGGTTTCGTTCTAACTTTTTACAAGGAAGATGAACGTGTATTATTTTTAAGCAACATGAAATAAGCATAATAAAGTTATATTAATATTTAAGCCGCGTGAGAGATACAAGTGTAGACCCCTGAATAGATTTAGATTGATGGAGATGGGGTTGGTTTTGGAAGGTTCATGGAAACTATGAGAAACGCGTGAAGAATTGAATACTATTCAATATTCTCAAGTCAACCAAAAGTTTGTCTTTTTTTATTTTTATTTTTTTTATTTTTTATTTTTTATTTTTTATTTTTTAAGGTGATGTGAAACAATACCGGTTTAGATTTTCTTGGGAGTAGCTTGGAGAGCAAGCAAAGTTTTTTTTAGTTTTAAACTAATTATATATTTGATGATAAACTATTAGATTACTGCTGATGACTTTTAGTTAGGTTTAGTTTATTCTAATAAAGTAATAATACTATATTATATGATTGCATTGGTTGTTTGGTGAATTATATGTTATGTTACATGCTCTTTTACATTTGATTTATTATACTTTGTTACAAATCAACTCTTTATTTTTCATGCCTTTGATTTATTCTAAAAAGATAAAAAAATTTCTAGAGATAGTTTTATCAAACTTGATATGTTAGAGTGTAGGAGTAAACCTACCATACGAATGAGTACGGACTTTATATCTGATTCTAGCTCATTTCAATAATGAACTTTTGTGAATTAAGAGCGTCCAATTTATAACTTTAAATAAAATGTTACAAATTTTCGGTTTAAAATCCGCACAGGCAAAATATTACGCATACGTCATGGTACGTCTCATGCCTTTTTTTCTTTTTTAAAAGACATACCTACATTACTTATAAACTAACCACAAATTACTTCATACGATTTGAATTTAGTTGTACTAAGAAAACTTTGCGTGCATTAGATGTTATTTTAATCTTATCACTAAACCATGAACTACAACCCGACCATTATATATGTCATCTGCTACATCACAATCAGTTGTTATGTAGGTAATATTTTAAGATGAATGGGACCGGTTCCTACAAAACAAAAAAACATTTTGGTTGTATCAAAATTTATAACAAGTTCAGCAAATTTGGAAGTCTAGAAGTAAAACTACGCATCGAGACTCTTTGCAGAAATAATAATTCAAAAAATAAAAAATATATACATGAACTGAATAGTATGACTTATCTATAAATTTATTTCCTATCATTACAAATCAAATCAAATAACCTATTGTTGAAAATTATTGTTAAATAATCATTGGGGATTTAATTTTTCTTTTCTAAGGGGAGGGGATTTTTTAAGGGTTATTTGACTATCGATATATAACAAATTTTTTTAGGGGATTTTTTAAGAATTGTTTGGTTATCAATTATAACAAAAAGATTTTGATACAGTTTGAGTCGGATCGGTTCGGGTGATATTTAGAAAAGAAAGAAAATTAAACATAAATTTATAAAACCAATAAAGTCAGTACAAGAACATAACGCTACTTAATGTTTTTAAGGTGGATGGCTCTTGCCCCTCGGTGTAACTAAGTACGCCCATGTAAATAACAAACATGTAAATTTATATAATAAGTTACAGTAAACAAATACTCATATAGTGAGAGACATATTCAAACTATTCTTAAGTTAATTACATAAAAGGCCTCTGATAAGGTTGTTTTACAAGTTTAGTCCCCAAGTATAACTTATAATTAGTTAGCCCATTAAATATGTCATAAATTGTTCCTAGCTCTAACTAGTGTTAGTTTTTACCATTAAGTTGATGTAAATTGATCAAATTGTCTTTTGATAAAGGAAAGCAAATGAAATTTTTTTTAATATATAATAAAAAATAAAAAAAAGATATCAATCTCTCTCTCTTAACAAAAACTCATAACTAAACCATTCATTACCATAAACACCTCTGTGTCATTTCCAAAATCAAAGATCCAAGCAATAATTAATCCACAAGATGAACTACCAAGAACAAATTATAATAAACTTAGATTCCATCATTCATGGTGATAAACTCAGATAGATGCAAGATGGGTGATGAAGAAGTCCAAAGAACAATGCAGAACTTCAACAGATACAATTCAAGTTGTTATTGTTTCAACATATCAATATCCAACAGCTTTCACTACCCATCATTTCTAAAATCATCACTGATCCACCATCTTCATTGTTTACACTCTTCTTTCACATCCCTATGATAGATCTTCTATCAACCCTACAAGTCTTAATAAATCTTCCACACTAATCGCCACCTACAACTCATAATAGATCTCTATGATGACCTTGTTTAGATTCGAAACCATATGGGACAAAGATTATCAATATGAAGAGGTGTGGTTGGATCTAGATTTATGTTTAGATTCGAAACCAAATGGGACAAATATTATCAATGTGAAGAGTTGTAATGCTGGACCTATAAGGCCTCATTCCTGGGAGGCCTCACAGTTGGTTTATTACAACATCAAACATAGTATAATACGCTTTTATATAAAAGATCACAACACAAAAACTAAAATCCTTAATTTTCATCCATGAAACATGTTCGTCAAATTACAACTAGTACTTAATCTAGAAACATCAGCATTGTCCTTAAAATTCAAAACATCAGTGTACGCATGTGGATGCTAGTCTTCTATAATCAAGTAACTTCATCATCCATACCATCCTTATCAACCATTATTACTAGCCAACTGATATGCATACAAAGTAAGCATTGCTGAGTGAGCTTTAGTTTTGTAATAATAAAGAAAATATACCTTTAAAACTTCTTATAATGAGCATACACTCATCATACATATTATTCATCATAGTGTTTATTATCTTTTTTTCTTTCATTATCTTTCCTCTTTCATAAACTAGATTTGCATAAAGCAAGAGCCTAATATGGTCGAAAACGAATGCCAAACCCTTGCCAGTACAACACAAAAGTGGTAACTAAGCCGTGATAATTGACCGACACTACTAGGCACGAAGACTGCTTATGAATAAGGGTCCATTTATTTCATGGTTAATCTCAAGGATCAAACCCCAGATATACATTCTTATGGGCTATATTAGCCGTACATTAGTTGAGCTAACAACAATATGGTTGTGCACCTCCATTCATTTTTCTTGCAAGGCTTTTCATTATCATTAGGGCTCGAGTAACATTTATCAGGTTTGTTTATCATTCTTTACATTTCTTATTGTTCCACTTTAATCATAAGTAATACTTATAAGGTATTAGTTCATTTTAATCACATAGCATGAAACGGTAAATTTTATTCATTGAATAACAACATAGTAATCCATACCAAAGAATCATAGCATAAATCTTATACATCATCTTAATAGAAATCTGGGTAATTCTAAGTACCCTTAATGCAGGCAAAAGTAGACTTACATGAGTGTTGACAAACTAATGCGGGTGACAGTAAACTAATACGGGTGTTGAAGAACTAATGCTGGTAATAGTACTTGGACTTACATGACTATTTGGGACAAATATGAATGAAGGACCAATGCGATCAAACAATGTGGATGACCACACTTTATGAATATTACAACAAATACGGGTGAAGGACAAGCAGGGGAAAAGAAAGAAATACAGATATATGGTAAACGTGGATGGTTGTACTTGGTCACTGTGGCTTGCAGTACAAATACGGGTGTACTAACCTTTGCCCATATTCTTACTTAATGTTTCTATGCCAAATCAACTCGAGCATGACTATAATTCATAGATCTAGTCTTATATAGCTAGGGTTCATGTCTAATACACATCATGCATAAAACAACATCATAAATCTCATTAAATCATCATATATTTACATATAAATGTCACCTTTAATAAATAACACATAAGTTTATCAAGGATTTATCATACTAGCATGCATATCTGCCTCAAAAGATAGAAAACATGTAAAGGAAGGGATCTAGAACTTAGTTTATCAAGCCTTTAAGCAAAAACCATTTAACTAAAGGTAGAACTTGAGATCTACACACATACACACGTAAAGATTCAAACTTTACACATAAAAACACATAGAAAACAACTTAGGAGCTTAGATCTATCTTAGATCTATGAAGAAGTGTGATAAAAATCATACCTTTGATGAATATTCAACTTTCTCTCTCTAGAACCGCTGAAATTTTTCTCTATCTAAAAATAGGGTAGTTGTGGGTGCATGAGAGTAAGGGGACAAGTGGCTCACCCCTTATACACCCACATATGAGCATATTTTGCATTTGTACACTTTTGACCCTTCCGAGTATTTAAAACTTCATCTTTTAAAGGTTTTTGGGTATTACAGGTGCCATGATGAATTTTAAGGTTACAAACTTAGATGGAACTCCAATGGTGGAGGTGATGGCCATCAATGGTGGTGAAGGTGGTGGTGGTCGACGACGGTGGAGGTGGGGGGATGTGGTGATAGAAAGAAAAAAAGAGCTGATAATGATGTTGAGCTTTAACATTTCAAATAATATATTAGGTTTTTTGTTAGTGTAAAAGTTAACTTTTATCGTTCTAGGGGGAAACTTTGTTATAGTTTGATATACTTAATGGGCTAACTTGTAATAAACGATATTTAGGGACTAAACTTGAATACAACCTTACCACATGGACCATTTGTGTTAACTCACTATTTGTTTTTTAATAAAATAGCTATATTTTTTGAATAACAAGATGGAATTTTACTAATTAACGACAATATAGGCTTCTAATAAGTGATTAAAAGACTACACATAAACTTAAAACATCACCATGTTACATTCAAGGCCATTGATTCTAATGTAAGTTTTGGATGTTAGATCTACACCTCAGAAGACACCATGTTGATATCCTCTGTTAAGCTTGTATCCTGAAATTGATTTTCCCCTAAACTATCGAACTATAATTCAAACCAAATGAAAGGACTGGCGAACTATAGGAACCAACTGGTTAACCGGTGTTGGATCAGGTTAGGACTAGCAAGAGTTTTCTATTTGATTGGCAGATGACAAATATGGCATCTAAGTCAACTATCTTAGTTAACAAACACAAATACTTTGTGTAATAATAATGACATAAGATGTTCTTATAAAGTATTTATTTAATTATATTTTCTAAGTTTAATAAGTTACAATCAGCTAATAACAATGGGCTAACAAGCTAATCTTAAAACTATACAAGTGTGACATCCGTCACTATCAGGTCCGTCAATTGACTCGGAATCCGTTAACTCTCTTTTCATGCATTTATTATTTTGTGTAATTAATTTGTTTTTGAACCGAATCTCGTCGTATCTACCTTTCGTGCTAATCTTAATATTATATAACGTTAACAATAAAAATTTCTTTTATTATTATTATTACCCATAATATTAATAATAATAATATTATTAATATTGTTATTTTTATAAAAATTAAAGTTCAGGGTTTAAATTGTAATTTAACTAAACTTAAGGGAGTAATTAAATGAAAGTCTAAGGTCCTAAGTATAAAATAATATTATATATATATATATATATATATATATATATATATATATATATATATTCGGTGAACCCTAAACGAACCCCCCCCCCGTCGTGCAATTTTTCAGACTTCCTCTTCCTCCTCCGTTTCACCACCGTAGGTCGCCGTCGTCTTGCCGTTTAGCCTCTTTGTAGGTAACCGGTCATTATGAATCTTGTTTTGTCGCGTTTCATTTCGTTTCGGTTTGTCGTTTGGCTCGGTTGTTCAGTTTGATTCGGTTGTGATTGAATTTATAGATTCATATACATATGTACATGTATTGTGGGCGTTTTTGTCATTGTGTGTATATATATAGATATGTGTGAGTATGGCTACGAATGCATGTATATATAAACACTAGTGTGTGTGTGTGTATGCCCATGTATGCATGCTGCGTGTGTATATTATATATATATATATATATATATTATGTGCAGGGTGTATGTGTGTGCAGGGTGTGTGCGTGTGTACAGGTATGTGTGTGTGCAGTGTGTGTGTTCGTGCAGTGTGTGCCTGCGGTGTGTGCGTGCGGTGTGTGCGTGCGGTGTGTGTGTGAGTTTGCTTTAGTGTGTGTGATTGCGGTTGTATATGTATGTATGTGATGAATGTATATGTGTGAGTATGTCTTTGTATGTTTGTATATATGTGTGTGTATGTACCGTTGTATATATATATGTGTGGTGTGTGCGCATGAGATATGTGTGTGGGTACCAATAGCGTGCATGTATGCCTACGTATGCATGCTATGTGTGTGCAATGAGTGGGGTGTGTGTCAGGTATATATATGTATGTATATAGGTGAGTGTGGATGATGTGGGTTTTAGTGTGTGTTTAAGGGAGTGTACGGGTGTGTGAGTCTTGTTTTTGTAATTGCGTATAAGTGTATGTATGTAGGAATGGTGTGTGTGAGAGAGTTGTGTTATTATTATTATTATTATCATTATTCTTCTTATTATTATTGTTATTATTATTA
Organism: Flaveria trinervia; assembly: GCA_025506515.1. Lineage (NCBI taxonomy): Eukaryota > Viridiplantae > Streptophyta > Magnoliopsida > Asterales > Asteraceae > Flaveria > Flaveria trinervia. The sequence continues at coordinate 31,502,391 of CM046448.1, forward strand.
TTATTACTATTATTATTACCTGTTATTAACATTATTTTATTAATATAGTGTGTTGGGTTGTATGAATTATATATTTTTGTGTGCGTGTCACGCGTCAAACCTGAACCGACCTGGAACCGACCGAACGATCCTTTCTTTGTAGACTTGTCTTAAGATTTTATTATAACTAATTATAGGTGTTTGATCGATCGTTGCTCTCACTCATTGAAGTCTTTTATTCCTTTATATTCATCTTATTTCAAGGTGAATTTCACGGCCCCTTTTTCATTTTAAACATTTATAAACTAGGGGGAAAAGTATACTCACCATTTTTATGATGTGAACTTATTCAATTCTTCTAGGACTATTGTGTTTACTATTTTGTAAGTATTTATCTAGTACATGCATGAGTTGTCTTTGTGGTTCTGTATTAACAACTATTTAACTCTGGTGTTGAAGCCGACGGACAGATATTGATAATACTATTGGGCTGACACCCCTACCCTTGTTTGTTAGTATACTAGTTGGGACTGACTGTGGCCGACGGACAGATATTGATAATACTATTGGGCTGAACTTATTCAATTCTTCTAGGGCGAATATGTTTCGACAAATTCTTTGTGTACGTCGTAGGTTTAGTTGTGAAGCTCATGATTACATGTGATATCACTTGCTTATAACTGTATGCACTCATGTCCTACCAAACTATTACACAACATCAAGTTTGTTTATTATTTAAACCTGCGAACTCACCAACATTATGTTGACCTTTTTGAGCATATCTTTTCAAGTAACAATCATTGAGAATTGCTAGATGTGCTGCCTTAGCGATGACCTTAGGCTTACATCATTTAAACTTTGGATGTCTTCGACAATTGCATTTGACATTTACTTTTTATTCACATTTTAATTACTTGTTCCCGGGTTGTGGGACTTATACTTATTTGGTTCGTATGACTATGTTTGTCGTGGAATTGACTAACCGCGACACAAGTCTCCATTTGTGTCGGGTGACGTCATGACACATTGTCTTTCATTATTTATTGCATCTCTATTAACTAACAATGTGTTATGACGACCCCGTCTATTACATCCTCGTGTTTCCGCTATAAGTGGGGGTGTGACAACAAGTAAGATATATATATATACTTATATAAGCTACACACAAAGAATAAATCACTTTACATCTACTCCTAGTTTAGGAATACAAATGTACAATAAAGACAGAAAATTGGCTCATCGAAACTCAACAGCTTCAGTACTATGTTGTCTCCAAACAGTATAACACAATAGTCGCTAATGTACTTTGCTATAGACAGTCTTGTCTAGTGTAATAGTTGATCAACAGCTCATCAAGTTGAGTGTTGATAAGCAGTCAATTAGCACTTCGTCACTTTTAGTGTCGATCGGTAGTGGTTTAGCACTTTGTAAAATTCGGCAGTTGACAACAAATATTGAATCCTTGAGTTTTTGGTAGCTTCATCCTCTTCATAGATCAATAAATCCCCCCTAAGATGATGCTACCATAACTTTTTCTTAGCCTTCAAGAATCCTCATTTGCGGTAGTTCATGCATGTATCCTATTCTATCTCTTAAGGGTTTGTCAAGAGGTAGACTTACCAAGTCCTTCATGTTGTGTCGAGATAGCCTGAAGAGATCATACTCCTTGACTTAAGTTTTTCGGCATGAGCAAAGGTTAGATAGAAGGTATTGGTTGAGGAATTACAACTCCAATAGGTGATGGGATCATGAATGCTTAATAGAGTCACATGTAGAACATCTTCTTCCATTTCTCCACTTGGTTTTGCTTCAACCTTGTTCCCAGTATTTATCTTCAGAATAGAAGACATTGATTTGTACTAATCTAGCATGCCTTCATATTCTTTAATCAAAGTAAACATCTTTTTTAGATCTTCACGGTTGAGGTTCAGAACTTCTAACTTAGTTAGAAAAAAGGATTTGGACTTGTTATTTCTTTCACTAAAGTATCTCTCATCATTTAAATCATATCACCAGTTGATGATGTTTGTACGATCACCCTCTGAGTTTTCATCTTGGTTAGATTATAAGAGTTCTTCTTCATCTGCTTGCTTAGAATTGTTTCAATCTCTTCTTATTCTTTTAGCAGATGTAGTGATGACCACTTCATCTTCAGATTGATTAAATTGACTTTGAGTTGGAGATTTAGCTGCTCGAGGAGGTTGTTGGATTGCTGGATATACATGCTCAAAAGTTTGAGTAATTTTAATGGTGGGAGGAGATAATTATGTTTGAGTGTTGGGTGTAGGATCAGCAGATGGGTGGCTATAGCAGCTTTAGACTCTTTCATCTTCATTCTTTGTTCAGAAGCCTTCCTTTACTTTTCTATATGAGACTTATAACTCATTAACATATTCTCTACCTTCTTTGCCTCAAAGTCATTACTTATGTTCCTTAGCGTTTCTCTGATTAGGTCAACTATCTCAAATCTGTTAAAGCAAACCAGTAATTTCTTTAGTAAGCCACCCTTCCAGTTGTTGATTAGGTGAAGTATGTGTCTTTCTTCTGATCATATTCCCACTGCACTATTTAATTATATGCTGATTGTGGAGTTTCAGAAATCTCTTTACCAACTTTAGTCTTGACTAAAGGTAGTACATTTTGAAGTAGCATCTTGGATTTCTCATTTCTACATCTAAAATTATTAAGGTACTTAGCAATTTGCTCCAGGATATCAAAGGGTGGATCAAGTATTTTATTTTCATGATCAAGTATTTCATTTTCATGATTATAGTATATGATCTCTCTACTTTCCCTTTTGATTGCAAATTTATTCATTTGTGCTACATAGCCAGGACTCAAAACTTTTGTCTCTTTGAGAAGTTTCTCTTCCTCCTCTAGATCAATCACCCTTGCTTTTGCTATTCTTCTTGTCATAAATTTCTTCTTGGAAAGGACTGATGAAATGTATGATTATCATCCGAGGCAGTGGAGTTAGAATAAGGAGATACTGGAGGCTTAATATGCATATGGGAAGACTTCTGAGCGGTTGTCTTGGTTATTGTTTGCTATCTTTCCAAGTAATATCTTGCTACTTCATAATTTAGGAGCTTACCAGTTGCAAATTGTTTCTTGATTTCTCTAATGTTTAGATCAAGAGTAGACACACTAATTGGTCCTACTTATTTGCCAAAGAAACCTTAGTATTTTAAAAACATCTTTATCTGTTGCTTATTTCTGGTCTCTATTTTGACTTTCTTTGCTTGTTTCCTTTATGATTCAGCTCTTTTCCTTCTAGCCAACTCTGCTCATTTCTACATTTTAGCATGAGTTGCGACTATCAGTTTTGATTTTATCTCAGCAATACTCCATTTCATGACCTCATCCAAGTTGAATCCTTTCAACTCTAGTTAAGCTTCTAGGAGACATCTTTCTTGATGTTTTTCCTTTTTCTAAGTGGAGGCCATTTACATGCACTCGTCAATTATGGATATAAGAGCTTGCTGAGTGGTTGTCATTTAAGTGCTTTCGACAGTTTGCCTAGATGACTTAGATGTCACTCTCTTGAAAACCTTGGTGTTTGATTTAGATGAAGTTGTTGCTTTTGTTCTGCTAGTTTCTTCAATAGGGTTGGTTCTTTTTCTTGCAGATCTAGTTTCTTTTGCACTATGAATTAAGGCAATGGTGTTCTTCCTTATAGATGATTCTTGAGCTCTGTACTAAGGAAGAACATATCCACAACGTGCTTAATGAGGCATCAACCTTCTGTGGGAATATCTCTATCCTTTCAGTTAACATGAATATAGTCCTTGTTTCTTGAGACTCGTTCTCAACTTCTTTTTCAACAGTTATAGGTCTCTTATCTTTGTCTAAGGTAGAGATTTTAGTAGGTATTGCTAAAAGTCTGGTAGGTACACTTGATGCCTCACTAACTGACTTGTGATCATTGGTAGTTGTCTAAACTCTCTTCGCATCCTTGGCGACTTTTGGGCCATATGTTTCTATATTCACCTCAAAGCTGATTGGGGTTTCAGTTTCAACATCTAGTTGACTAAATATTATCTTAGTTTTTTTCTTAAGTTATACTTGTGAACTTTATGAAGCTGGCTTGAATATTCTTAAGAGTCACCCCATGTCTTTCCATATCATCTTCCATGTTCTTGGTTCCTCTTATGTAAACCATATTTTTTCCTAATAGTTCATCTACTAAAGATGCTGTTTTGGTAGTTACATCTGCAGCTAATTTCTTCAGCTCCTCTGCAGCTTCCGATGACATTCTCAGTGGTGGTGCTTCTTCTTCAGTAAATGACTTGAGAGTGACTTCCAGTCCTATCAATACTTCTTTCTTTGATGATTCATCAAATCTTTTTCTTTTAAAAGAGAGAGAGATATAAGAATTGTTAGATCTTCTTAGTTCAATTATCCTTTTCTTCCCAAGTTGTATCTATTGGTTCATCCTACTCATTATTCTTCTTGCTTCCATTTACTTTTCTTCTAAGTTTTTATAGCCATATCTATCTATCATTAAGTTTGGATTCAACTTTAGATAAAGGGTCATATTTTTTATTCCATCTTGAAGAAATTGAAATTGGATGTAAGAGGTTGATAACTTCATCAGGCCTAGAAGAGTGTCTTCAGATTCTTTGAGCTTATATCTCCTTTATTGGTAGAATTATTTGAGATTATAGATGATATTAAATGACTGGAGGAAGGCATATTCAATGGTTCTTGTGGTGCTGAAGAGACTTGGAGGCTAAGGATGATGGTGTTGGAGCTTAAAGGTTTCTTGCAGGGATTCAACCTTAAGTTCAAGGTCCATTACCATGGTTCCGTGTTGCGCTATAAATTACACCATAAAGATCCTGTTGAAAACACATCAATTATTAATTACCCTAAAATGATAATTATGTACTAAAAAATGTTAAATTGTGTTTTCAGGTGTTCAAAAGCGCAAGATGGACAAATAAAACATATTTAATAAGAAATTAAAGAAAACCGAGCTTTGGAGTCCAAGAATGAGGTCGTGCCTCATTAAGCACGCCCCTATGACTTGCCTGAAACACACCCCTGTGTGAATTGGCACACCCCTTTGTTTGGACATCTAGCAAAACAAAAAGTCTTGTCCCCCAAAAGTAAGCATAGGGTGTGCAGGGCCGACTCAAGCTTTTTAGAGGCCTAAAGCGAATGAAAATTTTGGGGCCTTTTTACCGCACGTCATTATTATAAATTTGCAATTTGGTCTCTTTTTAAACCTCTTTAAATAACAAGATTGATACTTTAAATCTAACACTTTTTTAACATTAAGAACTAAATGGAACAATTAAAAGCTAACATGCCTTAAAATCTAAAAAAAGACAAATTAAAACTAAATTGATTAGTTCAAACATGAACCCATGAATTTTAAGATTATCATTCATATTGTAATTAAATTAGAAAAGGTTTACATACCTCGCAAGGACTTTGGCACTTTAACTCTTTTGCTAGTGGCATAGATGTTCATTCTCAGATATTATTTCACGGTTTTCACCATTAAACCTCAAACCACAACCTACAAATCATGACATCAAGCAAAGCTCAAATATGTTTTTCTTCAAGAAATATAGTTAGCTCATTATTGAAATGCACATCCACACAAAAATGAAATAGTAATGAGGTTAATCAATCATCAAATATGGACTATAGTTTTTGACTCATACAAGATTCAAAATTTACAACATATATCAAACCTGAGTCATTAGAACAGCTAGGCTTTGGATGGATTGAGAGGTAAAATTCATTTTCAATTTGATTTTGGATTTACCCAAGGTTGTATGCCTATACATGTGATTTGAGTTAATGAAGGCTTCAAGACTATTGATTTAGTTTTGCCCTAATTCTAGATCTTGGCCTCTGAACTAAGCCCAAACAGCAGTATATACGTATAATAAAACAAAATTGAGGGCCTTAAATTTAGGGGGGTCTCAAGCAAGGGCTTGACCCAAATACACTGTTGGGCCACCCCTAGGGTTGTGCCTCACCCTAAACACGGGGCCGTGCCTGACACCTCCTGCACGTATAAACCAACCAACTTCATAAGCATCACACTAGCACATGATTATGCTTAAACACTCTAAAAATCCTATAAATAGAGGCCTAAGTTCATCATTTGGGCAAACTTTTGGTTGGAGAGTTACTATGCTAAATTCTCTCGGGAATAAAGATTTAATGATCATTTAGAGGCTCGGGAGGTACATACAACACTTGGAAGAAGCTAAGGATTGTCTAAACATCATCCATTATAGATTATCATTTTGATTGTTCCATTTCACCGATGATTTCATATCTATATTCTATGTTATTTGTTGTTATGTTCAAGCTTGTTATGAGCTAAACTCTTATTATCTTCTCAATTGGAAGAAACTTATGTAATTTGTGATGAATTAATGGTGCGATTTATGTTATGTTAATATGAAGGTATTCTTGATTATACTTCTGATGGGTAGCATCTATATTTGAACGAGAAGTTATGAATTATGATATGTAATTATGAATGCCATACAATGTTAAAAAAACATATGAACTAACTTTTTTCCGTGAAACCGGTCTTCATAGCAAATCTATAGCTAATGAACTAAAAAAGATTATTAGAAATCATATAACTTTAACTTCTTGATTATTACGGGTTTCTTTTTATTAGTTTGAGAAATCTACAGTAATTGCTATTCTTTTCTAAAGTTAATGGTATGTTAAAAATAATAGGCTGAGATTGACTAAGTGTTCCATGCGCCTAGAACTGCCCATGCGCCAAGGCACTCATGCGCCAAGGCACTCATGCGCCTGCATAGTGCCCATCCACCTAGGAATTTTCCCAAGAGACTAAGTGTTGGGTCATATGCCCAAATAGTGCCCATGCACTTGAAAGTTCCCCATGCACCTAACTATTTCCATGCGCCCAGAAGGCTATGTGTTTGCATAGTGTCCATGCCCCTAAGACTTGGAATATTTTTTGATATTTTGGGGAAAATGTAAAGTGTAGGCTTTGACTTAGGATGTTCCCAGGGGCAATGTAAGTTGACTTTATGATGTCATTCGTGGTGTGTGATGTCATGTGCGGTATGGTTATATTTATTTTTATCTTATTATATTATGAAGTATAGGCACTACCTATATGGAATGAAGTGCACAATCTTCACTTAGCACAAAATCTTGAAGTACTTCTTTGAGCAGAAAGACTTGAATATGAGACAGAAATGATGGTTGGAGCTCATAAAGGATTATGATTACGAGATCTATTACCATCCAGGCAAGGCCAACGTAGTGGCGGATGCCCTTAGCCAAAAGGAGAGACCTGAGCCAATTCGGGTGAAGGCTTATCAGTTGATTATGACCTCCGAAGTGATGAAGCTGGTTAGAGAGTTTCAAGACAAGGCATTAAAAGAAGATCGTCTTAACTCCTAAAGGATGAGAGGCATGGTCATGGAATTGGGTGAAAAAACACTCGGTGTTAAAGCTCGATTCGGACGGACGTGGATTCCTTGTTATGGGGATTTATGTGGGAGGATTATGGACGAAGCTCATAAGACTCGATACTCTATTCATCCCAGTGCTACAAAGATCTATCAAGATATGAAGAAAGATTATTGGTAGCCGGGTATGAAGCGCGATGTAGCGGAGTATGAGAGTAAGTGCCTTACTTGCTTGCAAGTGAAGGCTGAGCTTTAGAAGCTGTACGGGAAGATCCAACCGTTGGATATACCAGAGTGGAAGTGGGAGCATATCACCATGGACTTTATCACGAAGTTACCGTGTACTGCGAGAGGGTATGATGCCATATGGGTGATAGTTGATCGTATAACAAAGAGTGCTCATCTCCTACCGATTTGAGAGACGTATTCATCCGAGAGGTTGGCGAATCTATTCATAAAGGAGATTGTAACTCGTCATGGTGTAGTGTCTATTGTTTCTGATCATGACACTCGGTTTACATCTAAATTTTGGAAGAAGTTCCATGATACTATGGGGACAAGGTTACACATTAGCACGGCTTATCATCCTCAGATGGATGGTCAGTCGGAAAGAATGATTAAGACACTTGAGGATACGCTTTGGGCATGCGTCATTGACTTTGGAGGAAGCTGGGATGACCACTTATTGTTAGCGGAGTTCTCATACAATAACAGTTATCATGCCAGTATTGGTATGCCTCTTTATGAGATGCTATACGGTAGGAGATATAGAATACCGTGTGTTGGGGTGATATTGGTCAGAAGGAGTTGGAAAGTATTAAGGTGTTTGAGGCTATGACCGAGACGCTAGAAAAGATCAAAGCCTTTATGAAGGCAACTAAAGATAGGCAGAAGTCGTATGGCAACAAGAGACGTAAACCGATTGAGTTTCAGGTGGGTGATAGAGTTATGTTGAAAGTCTCACCTTGGAAAGGTATCATTCGGCTTAGAAAGCGAGGGAAGTTGAGCCTGATATACATAGGGCCTTTCTGAATCATTGCTCGAGTAGGAGAGGTGGCCTATAGGTTGGAGTTACCCAATGAGTTAAGTGGAATACACCCAACATTCCATGTATCTCATCTGAGGAAGTGTTTAGCCGTTGATGAAGACATGGTCATACCACTGGAGGATATCGAAGTAGATGAACAGATCAATTATGTGGAGCAACTAGTGGTAATCATTAATCGTAAGGAGAAACGGTTAAGGAATAAAGTGGTTCCCCTTGTGCGTGTACAGTGGAAGCACATGAAGGGATCTGATTCTACGTGGGAGACTGAAGAAGAGATGATGCAACATTACTCATATTTGTTTGAGAAATAATATATTTCGGGGACGAAACCTATATAAGGGGGGGGGGTGGACTTGTAACACCTGGATATTTTTAAAGACGAGAAAGAAGGAAATGTAATAAAAACCCAAATAGAGGGGTTAAATGTGTAAAAGGTAAAAAAAATTATATTATTTTGAACAAAAGTGGGCATGGCCGCCATGTTTCCATTAACATCAACTTTTCTTTTGGATTTTCTAGAGAGAGAAAGGACAAAAGCTGAATTTTCGGTTTTTGAAGAAAGAAGAACAAGAATTCGAATCCAAGGTAAGAATTCGTTGTTTTTAGATGTTCTTGACCAGCTTATGCCTCGGTTGTATGCTTATGTGTGTATGATGTGTTCGGGTGTGTGTTTTTGGTGGGTTTCAAGGTGTTTAAACTCAATTGCAAATGGGTTTGAAGAAGTCATACTCGAAGGTTGTCAAGGTGAGTTTTAGAATCTCCTTTTTACATGTTTTAACTGATTTTAGGGCTGGAAATACATGCATGTATGTTTTTTATGAATGTAGGTTTTATACCCGTATGTACGTGTATGTGTGAATGTGGGTGAGTTATGATTCGGGTGAATTATAATGTTATGATTGTGCCATGTTCATGTTATGATGCTTAGAATATTAGAACTAGCTTAGAACATGATGAATTGATGAATTTGGAACTGATTATGATGATTGATAGTATGAGTTGGCTGGCTATGCGCCTAAAATAAGCCCATGCACCCAATGGTCAAATTGCCTAAGTATAGTCCCATGCGCTCAAACCCCATGCACCCCAATAGTATCCATGTGCCTAGTATAGGTTGAGATTGATTAAGTGTTCCATGGGCCTAGAACTGACCATACGCCTTGGCACTCATGCGCCTTGGCACTCATGCGCCTTGACACTCATGCGCCTGCATAGTGCCCATGCGCCTACGAATTTGCCCAAGAGACTAAGTGTTAGGTCATGCGCCTAAATAGTGCCCATGCGCCTGAAAGTTCCCTATGCGCCTAAGTATTTCCATGCACCCAGAAGGTCATGCACCTGCATAGTGCCCATGCGCCTAAGACTTAGAGTATTTTCTGAAATTTTGGGGGAAATGTAAAGTGTAGGATTTGTCTTGGGATGTTCCCGGGGGTAATGTAAGTTGACTTTATGTCATATGTAGTCTGATGATGTTATGTGCGGTATGGTTATATTTATGTTTGTGTTCCTTATTATATTATTTTTGTGACTTTACATGGTATGATTATGAAGTAAATGGAAAATATTATGTAACGTAAAGCGGAAGATAATGAAAGAGGAACGTAAAGAATGATTGAATTCGTGCATTAATGAATGAATGAAGTAAAGAAAAGTCTTGCAAGTAATGTATGGAGGTTCACACCCAATGAAGGGTGTTAGCTCAACTGTGTGTGGGTTAGCTACCAAGAAGGATGCACACTGGGGTCTAATATTTGTGATTGACCATATGTATGGGACCCTTGTTGCTTGCCCTAGGTACTTGAGTCAGCTTCGTGCATAATGTTCGAGGTCTATAATAGTCCTCAGGCCCAATAACCAGCTTCGTGCACAATGTTCGGAGTATAGAACATGGCATTGGTCTGGAATTAAAGAAGAATGATAATGATGAGTGTACTTGCCCCAGGCCCAAGGTTCAGCTTCGTGCATAATGTTCGGGGTACGGTACATGTCATCGGAAGTTAATGAATGTATGTAAGGTACGATAAGAAAGATAACGAATGATAATGATGACGTACGATGATGAATGACCGAAAGTTAACGAACGATGATGAAAGATATTAATAAATTATTATCTATGTGTACGTATGATGTATGATCACATATGAAAGTAAAGAATGATTTTAAACAAAGGAAAAGTATTTTATTTTATAAATCTAGAACTCACTCAGCAACGCCGACTTTTACGTGTTTCCAGTTGGCAGGTAAATGTTGCTGAGGATGGCATGAGGCGACTACATGGCATTTTTGGATGGCATCCGTTGTTTAAATTATAATGTTTTTGTGATGTAATGCAACGAGTAACATTTTGTAACCTGTTAACGATGTTTTATTTTGCAAAAGCAAATATATATAAAGGAAATGGTTTAAAATTATTCCGCTGCTATGTTTTAGAAATTATAAATGTAAATTATATGTTTTATGTGCAATGATTAACTAGCTATAATCTTCTCGGGGACGGGGCCTTACATAAACCCTAAAGATCTTTATTAGATTAATGCAACTTATCATTTTCTCAAAACAAAAATCAAATCTGGTAGTCAAACATTAACGTTATTGAGTAGGCTCGGTGTGTCCACTGATTGATACTCGGTTCTTGCCATCACTATATTACCACATGACAGGTACACTTGCCTTTTGTGTGTGTAGTTTACTATTAGTAATACCAATTAAAACCGAATTTGTGCGAAAACCTTTATCAAATATGTATATACTTTTAAGAAGCATCACTCCGTTTGCTGAAGAGTTATTAGTTAAAAATTCTAGGTAAGTAACTCTTGCGGTCTGATCTTAAAGAGTCTTGAGTTGAGCTTCCACCTCAAGGACTATATCTTCCAAAGCCTTCAGCAGATAGTTCTCAAACTCAAGAACTATGGCTCTTTCAGCATAGCCTTGAAGCCTTGCATTCTATGCTTTTAAGACATTTAATATTTGTCCAAGTTCAAGGTTATGTGCCGTCAATTCTTGTATTTGTTTCATGCTTCTTCATCCATAGTTACGGAATCCTTGGGACTAGATGAGGTCCTAGGCCAAGCCTCTCCACCCTTACCACAAGATGTGGTTTATTGGCGCCCTAGATTCCTCTACTCATGGAATGAATCCAAAGACATTCTCAAGGTGATTTTTTATGGTTAAGGTCCTAATTACGTTGACTCTAACTTACTGATCAATTGATAAATTAGTAATAAAGACAACCTCTTCCATATTGACCCTTTCTTTCCTAGGATCAATCTCATGTAGAGGATGTGGTTAGATGTCTGAACATGCACATCAGTCTTTTTTGTCTGTAATGTTTTTTGTCTGTAATGTATAGGAAGGGGAAGAAAGTGGGTTAGGCTAAATGGCAGTTTAAACATCCTCATCCTAGATAGCAAACATGTGAATAGGAGTATAAGGAGCTAAGTCTAATGGCCCTGAATATGTGCTAAATTCTAATGAGACTTCTTCCTTAGAAGTTGTCTCAATTGTATAGGTACTCCTTTTTTGGTTTCTCAATGGAGTGTTAGGACTCTAATTGAATGCTAATGGGGATGGTGTGAGTCTACTCAGAAAAAGGAAGAGAAACCTTCTTCTTTGAGCTTTGTTTAGGCGTGGCTAATACCTTTGGCTTAGTTGGGACTTGAGTTTTCATCCATGTCTTCTTTGGTGGAGGTGATATGGGAGCCTACATCTTCTACATAGATGATGTAGGTGTTTACTTCTTTTAGGACATTTTAGACTTTAATATGGAGGGTATGGTTTAGCAGTGGAGAGTGTATCCATGCTGCCACCGTAAGGCTCAGTGAACTCAAGCATATGTGCAAACAAGGGAGTGACCTTTCCTAAAAATGATTTAGGAGTGGCCTTAAACTTTGAGATTTTTTTGTTTAAAGTTCCTAATGTATGTAGTTATGTTTCAATTTTTAAGGTTTTACCTAACTCATTATTTATGATGAACTGAATAAATCTTGGGTATATTAAAAACATAAACTCTTCAGAATAGTTACATTTTTTCAAAGATTTTGACAAATGAAGTTTGAGAAATTGAAACATGATACATTTCCTGAAGGTGATGCATTGTTCATGTTGATCATATACATATTATCTCTGCTAGGGGCTCTTAAAATTATTTTATTATTTGATATTACAAAACCATGAGATAGAACAATACATTTATGCTCTGTGAAGAAATTGTTATGTTTTTTTAATCACAAACTAAGACACACTTAACAGATTATAGTTCAACTCTTTCACATAGTTCACCTTACTAAAACTTAAATTCCTATTGCTGTTATCCCTCTACTAGTAATGTATCCTCTTAGGTGATGATTTTTTCTTGAAATCAACACTTGACTTGTTTGACTTCCGAATAGGTTTGTGAGTATCATTTCTTATTTTTAAATGTTGATCACTAACTTTAAACCTTTTTAAGGATCTGGCAGAGCGAGCTAAGGATTATATTGATAGTTGTTTGCAAAATGTCTGTCTTCCCAACATATTAGCCATATGATCTTCATATGTTACCTAGCCATCTTGATCTTAAGCTTGAGTTCTTGTAGTTCCTTATACATCTCCTCTCTCTTTCCTTTCTTTATTAACTCATGATCAATGAGATCTTTAAATGTCACATTCTTCCTTGAAGATCTCATATATTGATTTTCCTCAGTTTCACAGATGCTCTTGTTTAGCTCGTAGTCAATGTGGGTGGAAATATCACTTTTCTTTCTTGGGAAATTCTTGTTGTGGATCTTTAATGCTTCAGAGGTAGACGTTTGAACATATGGATATGGTCTAACTTCTATAGAGTCTAAAGTTCCTGGACAACAGTTTCTATCATGTGTCTTCTGGTCGCAATTGTGCTTGATTAAGGCTTTGACTTGATATAAGGGGTTGACTTAGGAGTTTGTTTGTTGATGTTAGACTCCTTGACAACCTTCACTCCTGGAGTCATTTCTTCTTTGTTTTTCCTTGAGTTTATTTTATTTTCTCCTTTATCACTCATCTTTATTACCCTCTTTTTTTCTTCCTCTTTCCTTCTTCATCTTTCACTTGTTCAAACTTTTCAATAACTGATTTGTACAAAGTGATTCGTCATATACTTGTTCATTTACATCCATGCTACACTTATGGGTATATGTGGGAGTGTATATCATTGGTGGTTACATAACATTATACCCTAATCCTGTCTTAGTTTGATATAGCTTTTGGGAGTTTTTAGTAAAGGTAAGAAAGTTTTCAAACTTCTTAATATGAACATTGTATTTATTAGCATATGTCTTAGCAATTGTCAAATCATATTGTGATGTTTTTAATATTCTCAAAAGATCATCAATCTGGGTCTCCAAGTTAGTTTGTTTATATTTAGTTGTTAAACAATCTTTTCTAGCTCTATTATATTTTTATTTTAAGCTTGATCATTTTTCTTAAAATCTCTTTTAAGGATGTTGATTGTTTCCATATTATTCATGAGATTCAAATTGTGATTTCTATAAATGCTTACTTTTCAATAGACTCAGGTGTACAACAAGGTTCATGAGTTACTTGATGTGATAAGGTTAAGTTTCCAGTCATCAATGCATTATTGATGGGAGTGATGTCTTCCACTTGAAAGCTCTAGTCAATTTTCTTCTTCTCCTAAAGTTACAACGTATGTATGTCTTTGATTGCTAGAAGTATAGTAGTGTTGGAAGGTTGTTAATGGTTTGTAGTGTTACAAGCTCAGTGGAAATAGGTTTAGTTTAGGTACTTTTCATTCTTTGAAAATTGTCCTAACTGGTTGTAGTTGAAACACTTTACTTTGTTCTTATTAAACCCAAATCTTGATATCCTCTATTTTAAAAAATTTCTTATGGTTCTCTGTTAGAACTATTTAGCCTAAAAGAGATCATGGCTATTTAGTAGTTGATGTCCATATCTTCAAGATAATTTGGATGGATGCACTCAAGATGTTCTTCGGAGAGTTGGAGGAAGTTGGCCTACTTAGTTACAAAAGCTGAGTTGGCCTATGAGGGTTACTGATTCCATCTGCTGAAAGATGGTGAAGATTATGATTTAGCATTTAGAGATTTTGGATAGGTGATCATATGTACTTGTCAAATCCCCATTGGAACTTGATAAGCTTGGGGTGGAAGGTTATTGTATAGGTGCCATAAGTAGTGTAAATTGTTCTTGTCTTAATAAGCTTGGTGAGTCACCATTGGAACTTGAGAATGCCATAAATTACTTAAGAGTCATTATCTTAGTTCTTTTTACGAACATAGTGTAAACTATTCATGTCTTCGGCAATGATCTTAAGAATTTTCTAAGTATATCATTGTTCTCCATCTTTATTCTATCCTAATTTACAGAGTCTAGTAGTTTAACATATCTATGATATGTTGTAGTTATGGTTTCACCCCTTGTGAAACCAAAGTTTTCAAACTTTTATTTTAAGACATCTCTTTTTTTCTCCTTCGTATCTTTAATTCCTTCAAATATGACCTTCAATGCTTCGTACAAATTTTGAGTAATTGTGAATTTTTTGAAGCCGTGAATGATGCCGTTGGGTATGCTCATCCTAATCAACCACAATGCTTTTGAATCTAAATCCATCTTCTTCAGATCTTCATTTGAGTACTTTGTAGGATCTTTAGGAATCATAGTTGCATCTTCACCAACAACTTGGACCATAAGGACATATGGACCATTCGGAATTAGAAGCAAGAGTCTTGAATCTTGATTCCTTATAAAATATTTCATTTGAGTTTTCTAAGTATCATAATCATATGGTGTAAATATGGTAAGTTTGGTCTGATTTCCATTCTTCAAGTCATGCTTACTTGAGATGGCTACAACAGTCATTGTTGAGGGAAAAGACATTGCGAGGGAGTAATGTGTTTGAAAGTGTGATCAAAAGAAAATAAGTGATTTGTTGATAAACGACTTCAAGAAAATCAAGAGCCTTGGCTTCGATATCACTTGTTGGATCGAGTTATAGATTAACAAGCCTTTTTTTATTTGATCGACTAATGATAAATACGAAATCTAAGTCAATTTTCTTATTTAACAAACACATATACTTTGAGTAATAATAAAGACATAATATGTTCTTTAAAAGTATTCACTTGATTAATCTTTTCTGAGTATAACGAGTTACAATCAACAGATAACAAGTGGGTTAACAAGCTAACCTTAAAACTATACAAGTAACATGTATATATACTATGGAAGCTAAACACAAAGAATAAATCACTTTACATCTCTTTCTTGTTTAGAAAAACATATGTACAACATAGACAGACAATTAGCACATTAGAACTTAACAAATTCGGTACTTTGTTTTCTCCAAACGATAGAACACAACAACCACCAATGAACTTTGGTACTGAAAGTCTTGTCTAGTGTAACAATTGATCAAAAGCTCATCAAGTTGAGTGCTGATAAGGAGTAAATCAACACTTTATCACTTTCAGTGTTGATTGGTAATGGTTAAGCACTTGACAGAATTCGACAGTTGACAAGTAGTGCTAAATCTTTGAGTTTTCGGTAGCTTCATCCTTTTCCATAAATCAACACTAGACATCAGCCGAAACACACAACTAGACTATTGAAGTGGGTAGTTAGCGGCTGAACTGACAAGTCGAGCGGCATGACGCGGCCCTATCCGGTCCTTACAACATTTATGACTAGGCATATGATCATTGTTAATTATATAACTATCAAGTTTCATAACAAACCTAATCACACATTAGGTATGCTTATGGTAAGACCTTCTAAGACACTCTTCAAGCAAATAGTTTACTTCGATTAGTAATGGTTTCAGTGCATAACAACGTTGTTGATAACATGGGATGCAAAGGGGTGTCATAATCATCGCACAACAAACCAAGTATGATGTATATGTAATTCCACAAAAACACCATGAAAAAAGAACTAGAAGTGTGCGATGACCTCTTGTTGATATGACAACTATGGTGGTATCGCTAGACCACCACCATGTATGGTAGTAGCAATGGTGTTATGGGACGACTTTACATATTCTTATTTGTAGGACGGAACAAAATTGCTTTCTTTTATAAATGCTTTATTTTTTATCACTTAAGATAAATCACTTTTAGTTATACGAAAAGAGAAGCGTCACTTCTATTTTCTATCGGTGCCATCTAATTTGACCTTAAACTAAACATATTATCAATTTATAGTCGATTAAGGGTTCACAACATTAATCATGCAAATGCATTTGTTGAGGAATAAGAGAGGTGACATTTTTGTGTTTTGGGGGTAATGTTGTAATATAAGTAAACAAATGTATTTGTAATATAATAATAGAGTGAAACGGAAAATTACGAGATTACCTATTTACCTATACCTTATAACATAATTATATTGTTTTTTTCCTCTTGGCTAGATTTTGTTGGTAATTTTAAGGAAAAATTTGGTTTACACTTGTTTTGGAAATTAAAAATTTGGTTTACATAATTATATTGTTTTTTTCTTATTTTTTCATTTATTTCTAAATGTTTCTTATCTAGTGTGACATTAGGTGTGAGTACATCTTCAACAACACAAACATACTATTTGATTGTTGTACCCTAGAAGACAGACGTGTTCATTTTAGAAGAGACGTGCAATCTGTTCCAAGAAACCTCTGTTGAACGGAACTCCTCAATCATCTCTTAATCTTTTGGTTAGTTGTGCAAACAAATATAAAGTTGTGAAGAATATGTGCGGTTCTAATATCAAGTGAAAAAAATCCCTTTGAGTACGATTTGAATTGATTCCAATTCATATAATCATTATTACTTCAGTTTAGATTGTATACGATATTGTCTTAGTATTTCCCATGAATAATGATAGTATTGCTATTGTTAATTTATGTATTACTTAATAAAAATGAATCCATCTCCTATTGTTTTTTTGGCTGGTTATCGTGTATATTCATATGCTCGGCCCTTAATAAAAGATGCTAAATATTTGGTTTCAATTCACCAACTAAATTTAAATAAAAAGATAAACGACCAAAATATATCAGCTAAGAACAATTATTTGGAAAATGAATAACACGAATGAAATTTGCATCGAATCAACTGCTCCTTAATTACTTTAAGTGAGCATTGATTTAAATAAAAGATATATTAGGTTCATTGGCTAATACCATATTTCTTAACAAAGCGACATGAAGGTCATTGTCACCATCGATTTCCATTACAAATACT
The DNA here is from genome assembly GCA_025506515.1 of Flaveria trinervia. NCBI lineage: Eukaryota > Viridiplantae > Streptophyta > Magnoliopsida > Asterales > Asteraceae > Flaveria > Flaveria trinervia. Next base: position 31,520,051 of record CM046448.1, read on the forward strand.
AAACTCTAATTAAGCTATCAATATCAAGAATAAGAACATTTAGACAAAATGAGCTCTTGCTTATCTAGGCCGTAATCATCACAAATTACGACTTTAGAAAACCTATTTTGAAAGTTTAATTACACAAAAAAAGTTCATCTGTAAACAAATAATCATGTATGTAATTCAATTAACAAAGACCTGATTTCAAGTGTAAATTCTTATGTCAATATGTTAACGTAATTATAAAAAATTTGATTGTATGTCAGTTTCATTTCAATTCAACTAATAATTACTAATGGAACGACATCATCAAGCTTCACATAAGTAATCTATAATCAAAAGTTTTTGCGACTCTAATAAGTCGGACAAAATAACTCGATGACTTAACTCGGTAAAAAAGTTCTCTTGATAAGCGTACGAACACCCAATATTACTATTCAAATAAAAAAATTATCGGCCATCCACCTAGAACATACATCTTCTAAAGCCGATTCATGCAAGATTAAATAGTCTTTTTCCCGTACTTGTGCCAGCATCTTTATCTCATATCTCAAGATTTTTCAGACGAAAGTATTGTAATGATCATTCCATCATGGTTAATCTCGTTATCCTTGTCCTCCTTATGTTTTTAACAAAACTTTGTTAAGCATAGGACACTTGATTTCATTATTTTCGTGTTTTTAACACCCTTTTGGTCCAAGTTAGACAATTGGCCCAGTTTTGTTCAGCCCAGATTTCATATGAACAAGCTCATATTTCACCTAATTAAACCTTAGGTGAAAGATGTATAGAAATGAGACTAGTATACTCTAGGCTCACTTTTCTATTCATAATTGCCGTTTAATTTCCCCTGAGAATAATGTATAGAAACCGGTTTGTGAGCCGGAGCACGGTGGAGTTTGAAATCGGCTTAAACAAAACCGGTTAGAGGAGGATTGCTTTGGAGTTCAAACACAAGTTTAAAATGGGTTTGGAGTTTCTGGCTGGGCCATAACTTAATTGGGACCATAATTGGTTTAAACCTCTCAAATTTTTATTTGTTAGCTACCATCAGGGAAGATTGTATGATTGTTTTGTTTACTACTTTCATAATTCTTTAAAGATTTTACCTCTACTTCGGTATAAATAGATATTTAATGTTTTTTTTTATAACTACAACAATCAAAACACTCTCTAATCTCAATGGTACTCAAAAACCTGTAAATGCACTCAATTGTGTTCGGAAAGTGTCAATCATCTATTGATGTTGGATCTTCATCAAGCGATATAACCGTTTGTTCGTGATTATATCTACAACAAGCAACCAGCCTTTATGGTCAGAATTTGATTAACGTCAAATGTTCAGCAGTTTGGACAAAGATTGATGCAATAATTGTGGTATGTTTTTAAGCTAGAGTCAAATTTGACTTTGCAAAAACATTTAGATACGTATTGCAAAAACACATGTAGACGACAATTTCAAGGAGCTCTTATACAACCATCACAAAGCCAAGAACAGAAAGCACATATTAGGGACGATAAAGTGGTTTTTGCTCTCCAAAACAACTTTTTTTAGAAAACTCGCATCAACGTTTCATCAATAACTTGAAAAGGAAGATCACGTTATGTTAATTTAGCAATTGCTTACTCAAAAGATTAACAAACCCAGAAGGACCTAGAGACCTTATTGCAGATAACCAACAAACTTTTGCCTCACCATTCATTCATCAAAACATCTTTAAACAACAAACAATCAACTCAATTTCACAAGGCTAAGAGTATTCACTCCTAGTACCATAAACAGAATAACCACCAAAAATCAAGGCTTTGTAGTTTGAACCTATCAACCTTAGATGCGCTTACGAAATCGTCGTTGAGCAAAGCATAAATCAAAAACTAAAACCAACAAATGTGAGACTAAAGAGTAGAGTAGAGTAGAAAAGCTACGATCTTATTGGGGAGGAAGAAAAGTAAATAGATGTTGTGAACCATTGTCGGCTCAACCTAAACTAGCCGCGACACCGTCACCGCCACCCCTAAAAACCAAAAACCTCCACTGGAAGCGCCTCTACCACCCGTATATGTGCTTTCTCTCTAAATATCAAATCAGTCAATTCATGATTTTTACAGTCCGTATTGTCCATTACGGCTCGTAATGAGCCTTATGACCGTAACTAAAATACTGATTTTTTTTTATTTTTTGATATTTTAACACTTTTCATCCATTTATTATTTATTAATTAATACTATTTTTTGGGTTTATTTTTCATTTTTTATATAACACTTATTATAAGTTATATAAATAAATATTTTAGTTGAAGCATTCACATTCCGTTCTCTATAAATTTATAAGTGTAGTATTGAATTATTTTTCATTCTATATAACACTTAGTTATAAGTTTTATATCGAAGTCCAACCTAAAATCACCCACCGACAATGAGGATAGAGAAAATAGAGAGCCATTCTCTCTCTGCAAAATAAATAGATGGGGAAATAGAGAGGCTCCCCCCCACCCCCAACCTCTTTTCCCTTGGGGCAAAATACATAAGTTAACATCCTAACTATTTCTCTATTATTTTTTAAATATAGTATAATATAACTAGAAATGCAATACTCATGTTCACTATTATTTAAAAATAGGTATTTATCATCTCCCATGTAGTGATAAGTTTTTATTTACGATATAACTAAATTGTTTACATTGGTACTACGTTTAACCAGAGATGTAGAAAAACACCGAATAAAATCGAAAACCAAACAATATCCATAACAGAAAAACTGAATCAAATTGTTGATTTGGTTTTTGGTTTAGAATGTAGTTATTGGTTTGGTTATAGGTTCTACAAGCTATTGCTTATTCGGTTTGTTATCTGAATTTACCGAATTCAATCATATTCAAATTGTGAATTCAATTCGATGAACTTGTCTCCAATTTATTTCGGTTCATTTAACAAATGGATGCAAAAATTTTTATAATCAAATCACCGAACTGCATAAACCATTAATCGAAGTGTTAAACACCCCAAATCTTAATACAAAAAAAAAGCCTCAAAGGACAAGTTTTCAACAATCAAACATTCAAAGTTTGAAAAAATATCAAGATTCTGGTTTTGATGAATAGGAGTATCGGTTGTACTTTCGTGGTCAAAGTCCGAAATCAACCAGCTAATTCTTATTTCTAGGAGCTCTTTAAGGTTTATTTTGACAAAGAAATTGATTATACAGGCACGGAGCGTACAAATGATATTATTAAAAAATGGAGAAAAATAATGATATTTCTTAAATTTTTTAACACAATCCGTTAAAGAATGATATATAATTTGGTTGAACCTAATGTTGAGAGAATAATTGATGAATCTTTAGTTGACTATTCATGATTTTACGGAAGGCCATTTGCTTACCGAAATATTTTTGAGCATATTCAAGAGATTTGGTTTTAATTTTCGTTTTAGTTTTAAGTTGAGAATTGTAATTCTCGTTTCAGTTTTAAGTTAGAATCGTAATTTTTAAGTAATAGAAGGAATTGTAATTTTAATTAAAGTTTTAAGTTTATAGTTTATGTTATTGTAATTTTAAATTCAATTTAACAAATTGTAATATGAATTTTAATTAAAATAAACATAAGCAAATAAAAACACACTAGATAAACATAACATTTATTTTTTATTAATTTTAAAATGGAATGAAACGTAAATTATAACAAATACAACTTTATGTTATGTGAAATACAATATCATTGTTTTTCATCGTATGCGAGTTATTCATCAGATATGCCGAATGACATTTCATCTTTCATTCTTTACTGTGCATTTGTGGTTCAATTATTACTTAATTTTTTAGATTTGATTTATGTTGTATAAGATCTATCGTGTCTAAGTGATCTTTAGGCATATGTACATTTTCACTGACTCTAGAGAAAGTCTTGTTATTCTTATTAATAATACCATGCCACTAACAAAAATTTTTTTTTTGATAAATCTACCATAGAAGCTTAAACTGTTAGTAAATCATGGATCAAACCACATAAATCATCGTACCACATCTAGTCTAGTGAACCTGTCAACCATCCTAGACCTATTAAACATATTAAGCCCCTAATGTAGATCGTGTGAAAAACTAAATATTAATTTACTACAAAAAATAGTTTTCACAAATTAGTTTTAAAAGAAAATTTTCTAACTAAACTTCACACAAATGACAAGTGTACTGGTCATGATATAGTAAAGTTTAGGTAAATGCGAATATCAAATCCGTGGACACTTTTGGCGGCTCTCGGTAATAGACCTTTATTGACTTCTAACCTAATTAATTGGATTATTTTAAGTAAATATTAATAAAGAAATTAAATAAATAAACAAAAATTAATTAATCTAACACGATGAATAAAATAAACAAATTAGAATTAAAACTTAGAAACTTGAATAGGATCAAATATGTGAAATAACTATTCAGGTAATAAAAAACTAATATGTAATTATATAAAGACAATGACTCGTATGACTATCTCTAAAAGTACATATCTATTGTTAACTAGGGATATCGCTACTTCCTATAAAAATCAAAAATACGTGTAAAACACAAGATAGGTTTATTAAAATGTGTAATAGAAGATCGTCTATAAGTTTTCTATCACAGTATCTTTAAAATTATATTCTTTAACCATAAGATAAAGGACAACTTAATTAAGTCCAAACTAATACCATAAAACACTAATACCACGAAGGAAAGGCAAAACACGTTCTCGCGAAATCTAAACCTAACAAACAATGGGATGAGGTTTTAAACAATATCTATCACTCATAGGTTCTAAATAAGTAGCACACTACAAATACTATCAAAATTAGAGCAAAAAACTCCTAAGATTATCTCTAATTAAAGTTTAAAATTAAAAACACAAAGTAATTAATTTTAACGTGCAAACCTAATCTAGATGTCATGCAATCAATCAAGATCAAACATACACAAGCATAACAACAACTTTTAAGCATAAAACCATACACATATCCATATTTAATTGAGAAAATAATTAAGCTCTAAGATTAATAATCAAACATACGAGAAAAAAAACAAAACTTTATTAATACATATTAGTTTTCAACCAAACCTAGTAGCATTAAAAATTTAGTTACCAATAACTTTTATAAAAATTAAAAACGATAATAAAGCTACAAACTTTAGTAACATATACGAGAGAATTATTGAAACAAAGTGTAAGGCCCCGTTCCCGGAAACCTCACAGTTGGTCAATCATAGCAATTAAAATATTAAACATTACAATTAAACAAGCTTAAACAGCGGAAATAATTTATCAAAAGCCATTCACTTCATTTAAAACACTGTTGTTAAGCAATACATCATCATTGACTGTTTACAAAAGACTTGTTTATATGCATTACAAAACAACAGCGACACAGAGTACGAATGGATGTCAGACTTTCCCCGCCGAGTGGCTTCACCCCCGTGCCATCCTCAGTAATAATTACCTGCCAACTGAAAATGTATAAAAGTCAGCGTTGCTAAGTGAGCTCTAGTTATAAGTAATAAAATACTTTCTATATGTTGTATATGAACATACTCTTTTCTGTAAAATACAACTCTGAACTGTATATGCGAGCACGCATCAACTGTATGAACAAAATATTGTTCGTTCTTTTTACTGTAGGCCTTGTCTGTTCTATAAACTTTTATCTTTATGTTTCACTTTCTGTATGGACCAGTGAGCAATACCCCAACTATATGCGTGATGGAAAACGGGTGATGGGCCATCTATATCCCTCGAAAGGGTCAACTGTATCCCTCAAAAGAGTCAACTGTATATCTCGAAAGGGTCAACTATATCCCCAAAAGGGTCAACTATATCCCTCGAAAGGGTTCTGTGTACTATGTACAAGGCCAACCCAATCACCAGGACACACTACAAAGGTCCTGCCAATCTCAATTGATTGACCCTTTGTGCATAATAGGGTAGCTAACCGCAGCACAGTTGAGCTAACGACAACATGGTCGTGTACCTCCTGTAAGCTTGCAAGACTTGTTAACATTTCATTAATGTTCCTCTTCTTTCTTTATTGCTCTTTCACTTTATTATTACGATATACTTTACGTTACGATAATAACATACCACGTAAAGTCACATACTATAAGTAATAATAATAATAGCAATAACAATAATAAGGAACAATCAAAATCAATCATATCATATCATGCATGAAACAAGATCATTAATAAGCCCTTAGTCAACCTCGGTCAAAACCCTAAGGCACAGACTCCCAGAAAATTCTGTGAAAATTTCTAAGTCTTAGGCGCATGGGAACTATTTGGGCGCATGAGCCCTATTTGGGCGTTTCATCACTATGTAGGCGCATCAGCTAACACTTAAGCATTTTCACTTTAGGTGCATGAACTATTCAGACGCATGGGCACTATTTGTGCGTATGGACACTTGACGCATGAGTAATTCAGGCGTATGGACACTTAGGCGCATGGGCCACTTGGGCGCATGGGCACTATTGGGGCGCATGGCCCTACACTTAGTCATCCAGCTAACATTTCTAGACGCATGGGCCACTGTTTAGGCGCATGGGCACTATTGGGGCGGTGTTGGTGCGTCCACATCCTTTACGTAGGCCAAGTAGGCACTACATCCACGCCTCATGCACTTTCCCGCCACCGCCATCGAAATCACTTTTGGAATCATCGTGACGCGGTCTCCATAAATCGTAACCAAACTCCTATCGGACGCAACCAATCGAATCATCTTCTTGCGACATACGATGTTTGCTTCATAGGTTGCTAACCAATCCATCCCTAGTACTACATCAAATCCACCTAGGGGTATCATGTGTAACCTAGCAGCAAACTTATGGCCTTCTAGTTCTATGGCACAGTCCTCTATCATATCAGTAATTCTAGTGGACTTACCAATAGCAGTTTCTACATTGAATGGTGCACTGACCTTTCTACTAATAACAGGCAACTTAGCGCAGAAGGTAGTAGAAATAAAACTCCTACTAGCACCAGAATTAAACAATATGGAGGCACAAGTTTGGTTCACCAAAAACATACCGGACACAACATCGGGATCAGCTCTGGCTTCCTCCCGGGTCATGGTGTAAGCTCTAGCACCTGCCCTCTGCCCTCCTTCCTCCAGTTTCTTCTTCTCTGCCCCGGAGCTTTCTGCCCTCGGCTTCTTACAGTCTCTAGCGATGTGGCCAGGCTGACCACACCTGAAGCATACGTTCATCCCCATTCTGCACTCACCAGTATGCTTCCTTCCACATTTGTCACACCTCCTCAACCCTGATCCAGATGTGACCACACGTCGATCACCCAACTTTGCCACCTTCTTGTTTGGAGCAGTTCTACCACGTCCAAACCGTTTCCCATTCCAGTTCTGACTACCACCATCCTTCTTATCCACCTCAACCACCGCCACCTCACCTCACGTCGACCTGAAAGTACTCGGCCGGGCGGCAATCATATGCCTACGGATATCCGCTGGCAGCCCCTGGATGTATCTTTTAATCTTTCGTGACAATGGTGTCACTTGACGGGCACCAATCGTGCTATTTCATTGAATTTGGTGGTGTATTGCTGGTGTGTCATCGTTCCCGCCTCCAGCTACAGGAAATCTCTTTCTACCTTGTCCATCTCTTTGTGAGGACAAAATTCCTCGATCACTAGCTTCTTCAGTTCAGGCCATCTCATTTTTCCAATGGCCCTGCTACACTCGGCTTGGACAATGTTGTCCCACCAGCACAAGGCCGAGTCCACAAAGGAGTGGGTAGCGAATTTCACCTTCTGATCCTCACGACACTCACTGATATCGAGGACAGCCACCATCTCCCTTACCCACCGGTAAGCAGCTGCCGCAGTGCCATTTCTGTCAAAAGTAGGGGGCTTGCATCTCATAAACGCCCCATAGTTACAACCTCGAGTCGCCCCCGGCCTTTGAAGATCTACCTCCAGCCATCCTCTATAAGCACACTATAAGATTCAAACACTAACACGATCATTCAAGGTAATACTCAGTTTATGTCAAGTATAGTAAGTCCCTAATTACAGTGGCCAGTAGTGATTAGCCACTTACTTTACTCTTCATACCCCAAGCATCTCCTATCCTGACTTAATCAGTATCTAAATATACTAAGAGCACATAATAAAATAGCATGCGCACATAATACCGGTTAATCATTAGGAAAAGACATACCTGATGGCACGTAGCTACTCGGGCTGACATCCCTCCATTTGTCCCATTTTCAGTTTAAGTTTAGGTTATAAGTTTATTCGACCCAATTCTCTTAAACTTTGGCTCTAATACCAACTTGTAGGGCCCCGTTTCCGGAAACCTCACAGTTGGTCAATCATAGCAATTAAAATATTAAACATTACAATTAAAAAAGCTTAAGCAGCGGAAATAATTTATCAAAAGCCATTCACTTCATTTTAAACACTGTTGTTAAGAAATACATCATCATTGACTATTTACAAAAGACTTGTTTACATGCATTACAAAACAACAGCGACACAGAGTACGAATGGATGTCAGACTTTCCCCGCCGAGTGGCTTCACCCCCGTGCCATCCTCAGCAATAATTACCTGCCAACTGAAAATGTATAAAAGTCATCGTTGCTGAGTGAGCTCTAGTTTATAAGTAATAAAATGCTTTCTATATGTTGTATATGAACATACTCTTTTCTGTAAATACAACTCTGTACTGTATATGCGAGCACGCATCAACTGTATGAACAAAATATTGTTCGTTCTTTTTACTGTAGGCCTTGTCTGTTTTATAAACTTTTATCTTTATGTTTTACTTTCTGTATGGACCAGTGAGCAATACCCCAACTATATGCGTGATGGAAAACGGGTGATGGGCCATCTATATCCCTCGAAAGGCTCAACTGTATCCCTCGAAAGGGTCAACTGTATCCCTCGAAAGGGTCAACTATATCCCCGAAAGGGTCAACTATACCCTCGAAATGGTCAACTATATCCCTCGAAAGTGTTCTGTGTACTATGTACAAGGCCAACCCAATCACCCAGGGTACACTACAAAGGTCCTGCCAATCTCAATTGATTGACCCTTTGTGCATAATAGGGTAGCTAACCCGCAGCACAGTTGAGCTAACGACAACATGGTCGTGTACCTCCTGTAAGCTTGCAAGACTTGTTAACATTTCATTAATGTTCCTCTTCTTTCTTTATTGCTCTTTCACTTTATTATATGATATACTTTACGTTACGATAATAACATACCACGTAAAGTCACATACTATAAGTAATAATAATAATAGCAATAACAATAATAAGGAACAATCAAAATCAATCATATCATATCATGCATGAAACAACATCATTAATAAGCCCTTAGTCAACCTCGGTCAAAACCCTAAGGCATAGACTCCTAGAAAATTCTGTGAAAATTTCTAAGTCTTAGGCGCATGGGAACTATTTGGGCGCATGAGCCCTATTTGGGCGTTTCATCACTATGTAGGCGCATCAGCCAACACTTAAGCATTTTCACTTTAGGCGCATGAACTATTCAGGCGCATGGGCACTATTTATGCGTATGAACACTTGACGCATGAGTAATTCAGGCGTATGGACACTTAGGCGCATGGGCCACTTGGGCGCATGGGCACTATTGGGGCGCATGGCCCTACACTTAGTCGTCCAGCTAACATTTTTAGACGCATAGGCCACTGTTCAGGCGCATGGGCTACTGTTTGGGCGCATGGATTACACTTAGTTCTTTCTATGGCATTTTCAGGTGCATGAGCCTTATCTAGGCGCATGGACCTTCTGTTCGTCATGTTTCCAGCATGTTTTCAACCCCATAATCAAATCCATCTGTTCTAAGCTTAATGTGGCTATTCTAAACATGAATAACCTATCAGCATTCAAGAATCACATTCATTCATGCACAATACATACGGGCATACATACTCAAACATCTGAAAATCTTTTACATACATTTTCAGCCCCAAAGATGTTTGAAAGCAAGTAAAAACCAGGGTCTAGAACTCACCTGATGCAACTTGGGTGTTTCTTCCTTTCTACCCCACTTGCAAATGAGTTCAAACACCTAAAAACAAGACCACACACACACACCCGAGCACAAACACAAATAATAAGCACATAAACATGGTACCGGATAAAACCCGTCATAAACATGTAAAAACCACGAATTCTTACCTTGAATTCGTTCACTTCTTCTTCTTCTTACACAAACCGAGAGTTCTCTTCTGCTTTCTCTCTCTAGAACCGAAGAAATGGTGATGTGAAGTGAGGGTGGGCGGCCATGCCCACCTTTACACCAACTTTCAAAGTTTTTCTTTTTGGACACTTTTGGTCCCTCCACTTGGACCTTACAGCTTTTCTTTCTTTTATTAATTATTTCTTGTCTTTTAGAAAAAAACCGGGTGTTACACAAAGAAAAATAATCGAAAAACAAACAAACCTGAATGATCTCCAATGCTTGAATGGTTCAATCATTACTTTTTGATCTTGCTCTTTGCTTTAATATTCTTCTTTAATCATATTAAAAAGCTCCAAAGTTGAATAATAATAGAATGATTTGTCTCTTTTTATTTCTTATGTGTTTCCATATGTTTATCCTCCTGCAAGGCTGTAGTCTCTTTTCTTTTATATTCGTTAGGTTTTGTTTTCATTCCGTGCATGTTCTCCTCATACGTGGGCTTCTAAATAAAAATTATGGGTCTTGAACTTAATGACACGTGAACCTTCAACTTGTAATCCATGAATGCATGTTCTCCTTTGTTGTAGCTTAGGATCAAAACAATTTGCTGCATTTTAGCTCCTCTCTATGTGGACTACATAAGCAATTCAAAAATTGAATCAATTCATGGGTTTACTAATAATTGTCACACCCTAATGTTGATGGTGGAATCGTCGAAATGTGAGGGTTAAGATTGTTCACAGACATATAACGCTATCATTTAATCAAAATGTTATTATCATAAGTTTCAAATGTAGATTACAACCATAAGTCTCAAATAAAAAGACAAACATAACATAAGATGAATAATCCAAAACAATTCATTAATTATCTAGGTCCAAATCCTAGATGTGAGCAAACTTCAAAAGATAACTTCAAGCTTGGGCATTTCCTGAAACATGTTAAAAATAAAGGTTCAACTTTGAAATTTGGTGAGTTTCCAAGGTTTAATATACATAAATATATCAAAAGATTTACAAGTAGCAATTCATGTCAAAGGTTATGAGTTATGCAAGTTTATAGAACACATATAACTACAATCAAACCTTGACCAAGATTAAGATTATAAGTTTATAACAATTAGCTAAGTGCACTTTGTTCCCATGATAAACAAGTCATACGTCATCAAGAGCCGGCAATACATCGACTTTAGTACCAAATAGGCTTGTCAGACCCATAACTATGACGTCGCCAGACTAGCAATAGGTAATGATTGTCAACATATAATGCGTCTCATATAAAGCTCACAGTAACACAAATAACCATGACAAAATATAAATATGAATTGCAAATGCGTTACAAGTATAAAATATTTACAAGTGTAAATTTGATAAGATTAACATGTTTCACCCTAAAAAGGTGTGAAATAATATTAAAATGGGGCAATGAAACTCACATGATCAATAAGTATATATATTCCTTCACGAGGGATGCATTCAAATAAGAACAAAAAATTTGTAAAGAACCAAAGAAACCATTTTTAGCCACTCACTTTTCCTTTCTAGTTTCAAAATTTTTTATTTGTAAGGGTATTATGGTGTATTTTTGATGTTAATTTAGTTACTTTTTTATGTGAAAATTTACAGGAAATAAATTTTGTAATAATTTGACTATTGTTTGTGTTCGTAAGTAAAAAAATATGCATATATGAATATGTGCATCTATGCATACATGTGTATGTGCATCTATGCATAAAATTCAATGTAAAACAAGCTTTGAAGTGTATCTTCAAAATACAAAACAACTTTAATAGGTGGCTATAAATGGTTCTTTTGGTTTTTTCTAATTTTTTTGTTCTCATTTGAAAGCCCCTCTATATATATACCTATATATATGTATACCTATATATATATATGTATACCTATATATATATGTATATATATGTGTATATATATGTATGTATATATATAGGTGTATATATATGTTTATATATATATAAGGTTTAAGTTTAATGATACGTTTAACAATTTAACGAGAACTAGGGTCTGAAAAAGAATTTGGAGTTTTGATAAATAATACTTGCAAGATCGGTTTTTGTCACTCAACATTTGGTTTTTCTCTCAAACTCACTTATACTACACTCGAATCAGTTGAAGCAGAGTCTCTTCTAAGAGTTGATAATAATATAATAAGTATCAAAGAACACAAAGAAATAATTTTCAAGGTACTTGTATATATTACTTCTCAACTCAAAGTATTACAAGACTCTTACAAGCTTACTACATGAGTTACAATGAGATACTATATATACTACTACCTACAGTCGGATATACTTTAATACCAACAGGGAACCTATGACTAAAGCATATACTACAATGCTAAAGTTAAGGTATCTTAGATAAAGTATTATATAAGATATGGTAGTCATGGCATGTCCATGACATATCTTTTGTCACCAACTAAAGTTGAATATTGTACTAACTAATAAAGATGAACAGTGGAATAAAGTATTGTCAACTACATGGCTTTTGAGAAAACACCATGCAATATCTCAGAGGTTTGCAGAAGAGTGTCAGAGACACCATACTTATGTCCACTGGTTCATAGTAGTGTCTTTCGTAGGGTAGCTGGCTTCGGAAGAACAAGTTCTTCCAAAGCCACTTATACTTCGGAAAAGGCTAATTCTACCAAGACTTGAGGACTTCTTCTTTTCTTCATACTTCGAAAGTTTATTTATGATATTTTCTTCTCAGACTTGATCTTCGGAAGTGAGCACTTTGTCATCGGAAGTAGAGTTTGTCTTCGGAAGTTGATCTTGTACTTTGTCTTCGGAAGAACTCTATTTCCTTCGGACGTTTCACACTTGGCTTCGGAAGTCTTTTATTAGATGCACCAAAATAGTTTAAGTGATTTGGTTTTGGTTGCACCAGCCTTCTTCTTGATCCAACAAACTTTCCCTAGGTTGATGCTACCAAAACCTCACTTGTTCATGTTTCTCAAAACTTTCAGCACCAGGGAAAACAAATATTTATCTATTTCTTTGTTCTTCCCAGAAGTAGTGCTGAGAAGCATGTACAAATCATTAGTTGACAGGAGATCCAGTCTTTCACTCTTAATGATATGCACCCTCTGTGGGGTCCCTCTGAAATGAGTTAGTTGATGGGAGCTGTAGTCATACTCCCATCTAACTGTTGGTTCCAATTCAGGGCCTTCCACCATCTGTATAAAGGCTTTGTTTTTGGTGGTTGACCTTTCCTTGTCTTCTTTCTCTCTTAGTTTCAACTCCTCTTCAATCTTTGCTTTTGCGGTTAGCTCAGCAAGATGAAGGCTACTAAGATGACTTCTGATGTGAGCAATAGTTTCGAAGTTTGAGGGATTCGAGAATGGCTTCTCTGCTAACTCAACAATGTTAAATCTGCTAGAGTGTAGCAGAGGGAGGCATTTAGCCTGTTACTTTCTCCATTCTCTATCTCCACAAAAAAGTTGTGAGAGGCTTCATCAAGCCTCCACTGGATAATTTTTTTTTCTATGCACAAGGGCTGACTAGGAGTCTTGTCCGCTTTCTTTGTATCCAGTAGAGTCACCAGCTTTCTTCTTAGCTTATTCTCTTCATCGTTTAAGGAGTCAGAGTTAAGACCAAGAAGTCTAGCAGCATGGTCCAGTGTTCCTCTAGGAAGATCAAGAAATTGATCTCTTATGAGGGAACATGAATATCTATTAACCTAAGTCAGTTTGACAGAGTCTTCCTCACAGGAAATGTCGCTCAGGGTTATGCAGTTGGTGAGCTTTTGTAACACCCCAAATTTTTATTAAAACGAAAGGAAAAGAAAAGTAAATAGAAAGAATAGATAATGAGCACAAGTGGAGGGGGATAAAATGTACAAAGTGCAAAAGCTTTTTACTTTGAGGTTTAAAGGGGCATGGTCGCCCATTTCTTCTTCATCTTCTCCATTCGGCTGAAAGGAAGAAAGAAGAGAGAGAGAGCCCCGGTTCTAGAGAGAGAAAGAGGAAGAAGCATCTACAAAGGTAAGTCTTCTCTTATATGAGCTCGGTTTTAGCTGGGTTTCGAGTTCTTAACCAAAGTTCTTGGTGTTTAGTGTTTGTTTTCGGTATTCAAGAGCTGAATCGAAGGTGGGTCTCGAACTGGAAGTGTGTTGCTCAAAGGCTGCTCAAGGTGAGTTTCTAGAACCCCTCTTTACTGATTTTTCAATGCTTTTGGGGCTATTATGCATACTAAGTAAACATTTTGAATGTAACCGTGGGTCTACAACCTTATGTTCGAAAATGATGTATGTATGCACGTTTAAGAGTTGATTATGGGCTAGTGTAGATGACTAGCATGTTTAGGTACCCCTGGTATGTTAGATCTATGCTTGGGTAGTGATAGAATGATAATCGGGTGATGTTTGTAGCATAGAAAATATTTCAAAAGGTTCTGATGAACATGAACAGTGGCCTATGCGCCTAAGTGTTGGCCATCCGCCCAGAGGTCCATGCGCCTAAACAGTAGCCCATGCGCCTAAGTGTTGGCCATGCGCCCAAGTGTTAGCCATGCGCCTAAATAGTGCCCATGCGCCAAAGTGTTGAAACGGGCTAAGTGTTGGTGATGCGCCTGAACTGCTGCCATGCGCCTGCATAGTGGCAAAGCGCCTGAACATGGCAGAAGGGCCCAAATAGTGCTCATGCGCCCAGACTGTTTTACACTTAGAAATTTTATGCCCATGCGCCTAAAAGGTCCCATGCGCCCAATTTGGACTTAAGGTTTTCTAAGTGGTTCTTAAGGGGTGATATGAGGAATATGTCTGGTTATGATGTGATGGCTTATGTCTGATTTGTGTTATGTATATGATGTTGCCTGTATGGTGATAGTGTATGCTTATGATTATGTGTATGTTCCTTATTATGTATGTATGTCTTCCCTTGGCTTTGCGCTGAGCGTTAATAAATGTAACGAAAGTATTATGTAACGAAAGTGGAAGATAATGAAAAGAGGAACGTAATGAATGAATGCATGCATTAATGAATGAATGAGAACGTGATAGGCTTGCAAGCGAAGTATAGTGAAGTGTATGACTCTAAATGCCTTTAGCTCTACCACGTGAGGTTCAGCGAATCCTAAAGTGTGCACACAAGGGTTCCAGTCTTTGTGGCAGACCTTCGGTGTAGTTACCCATTTTATGGGGGTGTAGTTACCCATTTCTATGGGGTGTAGTTACCCATTTTGATGGGGATGTTGTTACCCATTTCGATGGGGGTGTAGTTACCCATTTCGATGGGGGTGTAGTTACCCATTTCGAAAGGGTCAACTGACTCGGATAGAGTTCAATCCCTGTGATTGACTCGTATGGGATCTTTGTCCCGTATCCCGGTGCTGTGTCAGTCTTTGGACGTGAGTCGGGGATTTGTGTACAGACCCCGGCACAACATTATCTTTCGAGTATGAGTCGGGGATATTGCATGAGACAAGATTCGAGTAATGAAGAGTAATGAATGAATGATTATGTATGAAAGAACGGACGTATGAAATGAACGTTAATTAATTATCATAGTACTGTACGATATAGACCCGTGTCATTCGACCTCAGTAATCGTGGTTGAGTGCCACGAAGAGGGTAAAGTCTAACCGAATCTAGAGAGAGAAGGGAAAGATAATGAAATACGTTGAATGAACGAAAGTTAATAAACGTAATGATGAAGATAATAATGATATTATCTGTATGTACGTATGTTGTATGATCACGAACGAATGTAATGTATTGTATGATTTTGGAAGAAAGTTAAAGAATGGTTTTAACGAAAGAAAAGACTAGGACTCACTCAGCGTCGCTGACTTTTGTATGCATTATAGTTTGCATGTATTTGTTGATGCTGAGGAGTTACAGGCATGGATGATAAGCTACTAGGAGCATTTTGAGGCTGGCATCCGTACATTTTGAAGCTGGCATCCGTATTTTGACATTTCTTTGTATTTTGAGATAAAAAAATGTTGTAAATAAATAAAATGACATGTTTTTAGTTATTAATGAAAGTTTTAAATTCCGATGCAAAATAAATGTATGTTTTATAACGTTTTATGTGCAATGAATGACCAACTGTGAGGTGCCTGGGAACAGGGCCTTACAAGTTGGTATCAGAGCCAAAGTTTAAGCGAAATGGGTAAATTTTCAAAATAAACCTTAACTTAAATTGAGAATGGGACTAAAAAGAAAGGGATGCAAGTCCTAGTAGCTACATGCCTCCAGGTAAAGGTTTTATGTAAACATTTAAAGTAAGTTAACGTTAATCGGTATTATGTGCGCATGTTATGTGGCTAGTGTGCTTTTGTGTAGATTTAGATACTGATGTAGTCAGGATAGGAAATGCTTGGGGTATGAAGAGTAAAGTAAGTGGCTAATCACAACTGGCCACTATAATTAGGGACTTACTATACTTGACATAAATTGAGTTATTACCTTGAATGACCGTGTTGGTGTCTGAATCTTATAGTGTGCTAGAGGATGGTTGGGCAGAAATCTTCCAAGGCTCCTAGAGGCAGAGGCCATTCATGTGTGACTAGGAGTAGTGCTAAGGCTCCTGAGACGACCCATGAGAACCCTGAGGTTCATGGCCAGAGCGAAGAGAATGAGAATGCTAGTTTGAATGCCTCAGCTAGGGAGGCGATTGCTGACGAAGTACACCAGGTCATCCAGACAGTCTTACCATCTGTAGTGACCGAAGTGATTAAAGCTGTTAGAGAAGGTGAAAGGAAGGAGAAGAATAGGTCCTCGGGAAGGGGAAAACAACCGGAGGCCGAGATGGTTATCCCTACTGACGAGGAAGAGGAGGAAGAAGAGCCTGTGCCTGAGACAACACGAGGATGTAATTATGGGGCATTCCAAAGGTGCAAGCCCCCTACCTTTGATGATAATGGCACTGCTACTGCTGCTCACCGATGGGTGAGGGAGATGGAGGTTGTCCTTGAGATCAGCAAGTGCTGAGAGGACCAGAAGGTGAAGTTTGCCACTCACTCTTTTGTGTACTCAGCCTTGTGTTGGTGGGATAAACTTGTCCAGGTCGAGGGAAGCAGGGCTATCAGAAGGATGAGATGGTCAGAGTTGAAAAGGCTGGTGATTGAGGAGTTCTGTCCTCACCGTGAGATGGATAAAGTTGAGAGGGAGTTCCTGCAACTGGAGGCGGGAACGATGACACATCAGCAATATACCACTAAATTCAATGAGATGGTACGGCTGGTGCCGGATCAGGTGACACCTCTTTCGCAAAAGATCAAGAGGTATATTCAGGGCTTGCCGATGGACATCCGTAGGCACATGATCGCTGCCCGACCAAGCACGTTTATGTCTGCAGTTGATTTGGCGGGAAGATTGTATGATGAAAGATCTGTGATGGTGACTGAAGGTAGCAAGAAAGGAAAAGGTGATCAAGATTGGAACGGGAAGCGATTGGGAAGTAGCAGAGCCGTTCCAGGTGACAAAGGTGCACGAGTGGATGATCAGCGGGTGGTCATAACTGATGCGGGGTCGAAAAGGTGTGACAAGTATGGACATAGGCACCCCGGGGAATGTAGATTGGGGAGCAATGCCTGTTTCCATTGTGGAAGAACCGGACATGTAGCGAAGAACTGCGGTATGGGGAGGTGCTATTCTTGTGGTGAGGAAAGTCACATGAGCAGAGACTGTAAGAAGTCGCGGACAGGAAGCTCCGGTACGAGGAAGGATAACAGAGGGTGAAGGCTAGAGCCTTTGCTATGACCGGGAGGAGGCTAGATCAGACTCCGAGGTAACATCAGGTACATTTTTAGTAATTTAGATTTATGCATCTATACTTTAAATGTGGCGCTAGTAGTAGTTTTGTTGTTACTATCTTCTGTGATGTTGCCCGTTAGGAGTAGGAAGATCGATGAACCCTTCGATGTAAGCATTGCTATTAGTAAGTCCACCAGGTTACCTAATTCCCTAGAGGATTGCGTGATAGAATTGAGAGAGAGAGCGCTTGTTCTTGCTAGACTGTTCAAGACAGGCGTAGGTGGATAGATGTACATCTTCGGGTGAGTTGATTAGTAATCTACGACTAGAACCCCAAGTGTTGCAAGGAGATGGATTGATTAACCGTGCACAACCAGAGTTCGGTGAGGACCTACGCTAATAAATTATGATGAAGGCTTTGACCAGGAAAGCAGATTTGCTTGTTTTGGAATCGAGTAAACCTAATACTAAAGTGTAGAGGGTCATTCCCAGTTGTTGCTCAGGTAGGAGAAGTGACACATCGACTGGAGCTACCCGATAAGTTAAGTGGAATTCATCTGATTTTCCATACATCTCGTCTAAGAAGAGCTCAACCGATGAGGATATGATCATGCTACCAGAGAACACTAAGATGGACAAAGTATCCAACCACGAGAAGAAACTGGTGGCCATTATTAATAAGAAGAAGAGAATAGGCTAACGAGGATGGTGGTTTCACTTGTGCGGGTGTAGTGAAGCCTAAAGGTATCTAAATTTAAGTGCAAGATCAAGGAAGAGGTGAGACAGTGTTACCCACGACTGTTCGAGAAGCGACAGGTTTCGGGGACGAAACCTCTTTAAGGGGGGTAGACTTGTAACACCCCAAATTTTTATTAAAACAAAAGGAAAAGAAAAGTAAATAGAAAGAATAGATAATGAGCACAAGTGGAGGGGGATAAAGTGTACAAAGTACAAAACCTTTTTACTTTGAGGTTTAAAGGGGCATGGTCGCCCATTTCTTCTTCATCTTCTCCATTCGGCTGAAAGGAAGAAAGAAGAGAGAGAGCCCCGGTTCTAGAGAGAGAAAGAGGAAGAAGCAGCTACAAAGGTAAGTCTTCTCTTATATGAGCTCGGTTTTAGCTGGTTTTCGAGTTCTTGACCGAAGTTCTTGGTGTTTAGTGTTTGTTTTCGGGATTCAAGAGCTGAATCGAAGGTGGGTCTCGAACTGGAAGTGTGTTGCTCAAAGGCTGCTCAAGGTGAGTTTCTAGAACCCCTCTTTACTGATTTTTCAACGCTTTTGGGGCTATTATGCATACTAAGTAAACATTTTGAAAGTAACCGTGGGTCTACAGCCTTATGTTCGAAAATGATGTATGTATGCACGTTTAAGAGTTGATTATGGGCTAGTGTAGATAATTAGCATGTTTAGGTACCCCTGGTATGTTAGATCTGTGCTTGGGTAGTGATAGAATGATAATCGGGTGATGTTGGTAGCATAGAAAATATTTCAAAAGTTCTGATGAACATGAACAGTGGCCCATGCGCCTAAGTGTTGGCCATCCGCCCAGAGGTCCATGCGCCTAAACAGTGGCCCATGCGCCTAAGTGTTGGCCATGCGCCCAAGTGTTGGCCATGCACCTAAATAGTGCCCATGCGCCAAAGTGTTGAAACGGGCTAAGTGTTGGTGATGCGCCTGCATAGTGGCAAAGCGCCTGAACATGGCAGAAGGGGCCAAATAGTGCTCATGCGCCCAGACTGTTTTACACTTAGAAATTTTATGCCCATGCGCCTAAAAGGTCCCATGCGCCCAATTTGGACTTAAGGTTTTCTAAGTGGTTCTTAAGGGGTAATATGGAGAATAGGTCTGGTTATGATGTGATGGCTTATGTCTGATTTGTGTTATGTATATATGATGTTGCCTGTATGGTGATAGTGTATGCTTATGATTATGTGTATGTTCCTTATTATGTATGTATGTCTTCCCTTGGCTTTGCGCTGAGCGTTAATAAATGTAACGAAAGTATTATGTATCGAAAGTGGAAGATAATGAAAAGAGGAACGTAATGAATGAATGCATGCATTAATGAATGAATGAGAACGTGATAGGCTTGCAAGCGAAGTATAGTGAAGTGTACGGCTCTAAATGCCTTTAGCTCTACCGCGTGAGGTTCAGCAAATCCTAAAGTGTGCACGCAAGGGTTCCAGTCTTTGTGGCTGACCTTCGGTGTAGTTACCCATTTCTATGGGGGTGTAGTTACCCATTTCTATGGGGGTGTAGTTACCCATTTCTATGGGGTGTAGTTACCCATTTTGATGGGGATTTTTTACCCATTTCGATGGGGGTGTAGTTACCCATTTCGATGGGGGTGTAGTTATCCGTTTCTATGGGGGTGTAGTTATCCATTTCTATGTGGGTGTAGTTACCTATTTCGATGGGGGTGTAGTTACCCATTTCGATGGGGGTGTAGTTACCCATTTCGATGGGGGTGTAGTTACCCATTTCTATGGGGGTGTAGTTACCCATTTCGATAGGGGTGTAGTACCCATTTCAATGGGGGTGTTGTTACCCATAATGTTGGGGGTGAAATATATGATGGCTACCCGAGTTACGCATAACTTTGGGGGTGTGGCATAAAGCCAAGCTTAGATAAGGAGGTGAGCGACCTGGCGTTGCAATTGACTTGGATAGAGTTCAATCCCTGTGATTGACTCGTATGGGATCTTTGTCGCGTATCCCGGTGTTGTGTCAGTCTTCGGACGTGAGTCAGGGATTTGTGTACAGACCCCAGCACAACATCAGCTTTCGAGCATGAGTCGGGGATATTACATGAGACAAGATTTGAGTAATGAAGAGTAATGAACGAAAGATAATGTATGAAAGAACGGACGTATGAAATGAACGTTAATGAATTATCATAGTACTATATGATATAGACTCGTGTCATTCAACCTCAATAATCTTGGCTGAGTGCCACGAAGAGGGTAAAGTCTGACCGGATCTAGATAGAGAAGGGAAGGTAATGAAATAAGTTGAATGAACGAAAGTTAATGAACGTAATGATGAAGATAATAATGATATTATCTGTATGTAATATGTTGTATGATCATGAACGAATGTAATGGATGGTATGATTTTGAAAGAAAGTTAAAGAACAGTTTTGATGAAAGAAAAGTATTTTACTATAAAACCAGGACTCACTCAGCGTCGCTGACTTTTGTATGCATGATAGTTGGCAGGTATTTGTTGATGTTGAGGAGTTACAGGCATGGATGCATAAGCTACTGGGAGCATTTTGAGGCTGGCATCCGTATTTTGACATGTCTTTGTATTTTGAGATGAAAACAAATGTTGTAAATGAATGAAATGACATGTTTTTAGTTATTAATGAAAGTTTTAAATTCCGCTGCAAAATAAATGTACGTTTTATAACGTTTTATGTGCAATGAATGACCAACTGTGAGGTGCCCGGGAACGGGGCCTTACAGCTTTGTCTTGATTGCTTTGAAATCCTCTAAGGAGAGATGTTTGGAAGGCTGAGGGGATGGTTGTGGTGTTGTTGTTCTAGAGAGTGTTTTGGGTTGGAGGATGGGTAGTTTAGGTGGTTGAGGTGATGAGGTAGGTATGGATAATGGTGTAAGTTCAGGTGTGTAGGGTTCAGTTTTGATGGTGAAAGGAGAGGGAAATGGTTTAGGTTTGGGTTAAGTGGTTGGCTTGAAGATCATACCCTGTACCCTTCTATACATCTCTTTTCTTTTCCCATACGAATGTCAGCCTTGATGTCGCTAACAATTCGTTGAAGTGTCTTTTCAGACATAGGTCCCACCTTCCTACTAGAGAAGCCATGAGTCCGAAGATAGTCTTTCATCCAGGCTTTCTCGCCTATCTTCTTGGCAGCAGTGACCCCAACTTCTTCTTCTTTCTTCTTCTTCTCTCTTAACTTCTCTCTTGCAGCTCTCTTTCTCTCTTTATCCTGTTGATCATGCTCTTTGTTGAAGAGCCATAGGACCGTATCATTATCATGTGGAGATAATTCTTGAAGAGAGAAACCTCTGGAGGTTAGGAAAGATATCCTTTCCCCCCGGAGCTGCAGATTAGCTTCCCTCTTTTCTCTTTCTTCTTCCTCCTCTAAGGCCAATCGTGCTGCTTCCTCCTTTTGTTCAGTCTGCAGCCTGGTTGCCTTTTCTGTCTCTACTAAGTCCTCTAATGGTAGCAGGAGTATGTCTTCATTGGTAGCTCCAAGCTTGATGAGCCTGTCAATGATCTCTAGCCTCTTTTTATTGTTGACTGCCTCCTAGTTGGCTGTAGATGCTTTGGAACTTGTAGCTAACAACTTCTCAGTTGGAAGTCTACCTTTTATTTTAAGCTTTTCAATCTTCTCCTCCTCCTGAAGCTCTTCCGCAGTCATTTTCTTCTTTCCTTTATCAACTTTGGAAGTGCTTGACTTTGGTGGTTCTTGGATGGAGGGTTTAGATTGAGATAGAGGTAGTGAAATTGTTTGAGCTAGGGGTTGGTTGAGAAAGTCCTCACTATTCACCTCAGATGCCAGCTCTAGAATTGCATCTGTGATGATTAGATCCTCGGACAAGGAGAACAGTCCTTCCGCAGCTTCCATCTCAGCTTCGGAAGACTCAACTTGTTCTTCTGAGGCTTTGACTTCAGCTTCGAAAGTTTGAGGGACTGCAGTATCTATCCTAACTGTTTCGGTTGCTGGGCCATCAGTCCTCATTTCCCCTTCAAATTGAATCTCAGGTTCCACTTGGACCTTAGGTTGACCAACTTCTTCCATAATGGTAGAAGGTTCCCTTAACCTCTGAATCTCTTCAGCTCCAAAGTAAATCATAGCCACATCAGGGATAGGCTGATCCAGATAAGATCTCAATATGAACTTGGAGAAGTTCCTATAAAGATCTCTGAGCATCCTTGGGTCTTGCAGGACTACTTGGGATGGCTCAAGAAAGATAGTTGCGGTGGGAGTCGAGTTTCTGGAAGTTGGAGCTTGGCTCTGTGGTTCCTTAGTTGTTTGTCTCTGAACATTCTCTCCCTTTTTGGTAGCATCATCTTAAGAGCTAGATAAGCTAGAGGAAGTGGTCAATGAGACCTGAATGGGTACATGCCTAATCGATCTCTCAATCTGTTTCTCAGCTAGTTGAGCCTTGAGACCGTCAATCTCAAGTTGTTGAGTGGCAAACCTATCTTCTAAAGTACTAACCTTAGATTTGAGGTTTGAGACTTTAGACAGTAGGTCTTTAATGGTGAGTTGCAGTCTTCCCTCATCTTCTTTTCAAGAATCATAGAGAGATGAGGTAACATACCTAGTATGTTCATCCTCACCACGAGATGTGGTTTCTTGGCACCATGGTGTCTCTTGCTTGATGATGTCTCTTTCAGAGTCATCAAAAGGCATGGTTGCCTTAGATTCAATCTCAAAGATGTTACCACTGTCTGGAAGGTCCATTGAGGCACCTTCAGTAGTGGCAGCTGAATCTGCATGAGTCGCCTCCACATCAGTGGGACTCACCACAGTAAAAGCTTGCTGATAGGGGCTAGAGATAATAGGTCTCTCTAGGCTCTGTTGATCTTTAAGATGATGTTTTAGATCAACTTCATTTCCATGAAGAGACATAATCTATTCATCAGTTTTGAAAAGAAGGCTATAAAGGATATAGAAGTTAAGCCTAGTGACCCGGGACCTTGATCAATGTCTACATGCATTGAGCCTATGGTGGGGCTATCCCTTTGTGGCTGCTCAAAGGAGTGTGAAAACTCACCCTGAGGGTTTTCGGATTGGGTTTCGGGCTCATGGGTTTGAGATTGAGGAGACTCAAAACCCATATTGAGGTCAATTGTGAAGGATGGTGAGACCTCAGACTGAGTGGGAGCCTATTTTTCCACCCTAGTCCTTTTGAATTGAACAAGAGAAGCTTGTTCAATCAAAGAAGATTGAACAAAAATTCGTTATGGGCGTCTTTGATATGCGAGGGTGATGGGATGAGAAGGTAGGTTTGGCAATGTGAGGGCAGTTGCTGGGTGGGTTCATCACCTGTGGGTTAACAGGGATGTCACCAAGAGCTATTTGCTCAGCCATACCTGGAAGCAAAGCAGTATGTCTTCCACTGAAATTAGTGGACACTTTCTTCAAAGTTTTGAAGATGGTCGGTCGCATTTGAGGGATATTCTGTAAGGCCCCGTTCTCAGGACGCTCACAGCTGGTAAATCATCACACATAAAACATATACTTTGCCTTTAATCATTTATAAAACATTGCAGCGGAAACATAAAACAAATGGCATTTCATTTCATCATAAAAACTTTTGCAAAATAATGCATCGTTTGTCGGTTACAAAATTACATTGTTGTATTACATCACAAAAGCTTTAAATAAACGGATGCCATCCAAAAGAGCTGAGTAGCTGCCTCATGCCACCCTCAGCAACGTTTACCTGCCAACTGAAAACGTATAAAAGTCAGCGTTGCTGAGTGAGTTCTAGTTTTATAATAAAACATACATAAAATCGTTATTTATTTCCTTTCAGAGTCCATACTATACATTTCATTCGTTCGTGATCATACATCATACGTACATACAGATAATATCATTATTATCTTCCATTACGTTTGTTAACCTTCGTTCATTCATTACATCTAGTGACATGTACATTACCCCGAACATTATGCACGAAGCTGGTTACTGGGCCTGAGGTCTTTCATAGACCCCGAACATTGTGCACGAAGCTGACTCCAGTACCTAGGGCAAGTACATTCACCATTTATCTTTTCTTTTCATTCCGGATCAATGCCATATGCTATACCCCGAACATTGTGCACGAAGCTGGTTACTGGGCCTGAGGTCTTTCATAGACCCCGAACATTGTGCACAAAGCTGACTCCAGTACCTGGGGCAAGCGGCAAGGATCCATACATATGGTCAATCACAAGGATTGGACCCCAGTGTGCATCCTTCTGGGGTAGCTAACCCGCACACAGTTGAGCTAACACCCTTCATTGGGTGTGGACCTCCATACATTTGCTTGCAAGACTTTTTACGTTCATTCATTTGTTAATGCATGCATTCATTCATCATGTTCCTCTTTCATTATCTTTCACTTTACGTTACATAATACTTTCGGTTCATTAATTAACATAACACGTAAAGCCATGGAAAGATAAAGATTCATCATCATAGGAACATAACATAACATACTATTCATACATCATCACACAGGGCATCATACATACATAACATACATCATGCATAGTCATGCAACATCATCATCATCATCCATAACATGCCCATCATACTATCTATGACCCCAAAAGTCAACCTTTATAGTCCCCCGGGAATTTCCCAAGTCAAAGCCTACTTTACACATTTTCCCCAAAAATTTGAAAAATATTCTAAGTCCTAGGCGCATGGGCACTATGCAGGCGCATGGACACTATTCAGGCGCATGGGGAACACTTAGGCGCATGGGCCACTTTTAAGCGCATGGGTACTGTTCAGGCGCATGGGGACTCCTGGACATCTGAACACTTAGTAAATTCCAGTCCAATCTCGGCGCATGGATACTATTCAGATGCATGAACACTAGGCGCATGGGGGCTCCTGGACATCTGAACACTTGTTATTCCTCGAACATATAAGGATAATGCTGCCTCATCTCCTCCTCTGTCTCCCATGTAGACTCGGATCCCTTCCTGTGCTTCCACTGTACACGAACAAGAGGAACCATATTATTTCTCAGCCTTTTCTCTTTACGATCGATGATTGCCACTGGTTGCTCCACATAATTGAGCCGTTCGTCTACTTCGATATCCTCCAGTGGAACAATCACGTCTTCATCAGCTAAGCACTTTCTCAAATGAGATACATGGAATGTCGGGTGAATTCCACTTAACTCATCTGGTAACTCCAATCTATAGGCCACCTCTCCTACTCGAGCTATAATTCGGAAATGTCCTATGTACTTCGGGCTTAGCTTACCTCGTTTCCTGAATCGGATAATTCCCTTCCAAGGTGAGACCCTCAACATGACCCGGTCACCCACCTGGAACTCGATCGGTCTGCGTCGTTTATCGGCATACGACTTCTGTCTATCTTTAGCTGCTTTTACGAAGGCTTTAATCTTTTCAAGCTTCTCAGTCGTAGCCTCAATTACCTCGACGCTTCCCAATTCCTTTTGACCAATATCACCCCAACATACAGGTGTTCTGCATCTCCTACCGTATAGCATCTCGTATGGTGGCATACCAATACTGGCATGATAACTATTGTTGTACGAGAATTCAGCTAACGGTAAGTGGTCATCCCAACTTCCACCAAAATCGATTACACATGCCCGAAGCATGTCCTCCAACGTTTGAATGGTCCTTTTTGACTGACCATCAGTTTGGGGATGATAAGCCGTGCTAATATGTAACCTCGTCCCCATGGCTTTGTGGAATTTCTTCCAAAATTTAGACGTAACCGGGTGTCACGATCAGACAAAATGGACACTGACACACCATGACGAGTTACAATCTCCTTGGTGAACAAGTCAGCCAACCTCTCGGATGAATATGTCTCGCGGATTGGTAGGAAGTGAGCACTCTTCGTCAAACGATCAACAATCACCCATATGGCATCGCACCCTTTCGGAGTACGTGGCAGCTTTGTGATGAAATCCATGGTGATGTGCTCCCACTTCCATTCTGGTATATCCAAAGGTTGGATCTTCCCATACGGCTTCTAACGTTCCGCCTTCACTTGCAAGCAAGTAAGGCACTTACTCACATACTCCGCCATGTCACGTTTCATACCCGGCCACCAATAATCTTTCTTCATGTCTTGATACATCTTTGTGGCACCAGGATGAATGGAGTATCGAGTCTTGTGAGCTTCATCCAAAATCCACACACGTAGATTCCCGAAACAAGGAATCCACACCCGTCCAAATCGAGTTTTAACACCAAGTGTGTTCTCACCCAATTCTCCAACCAGACCTCTCATTCTTTCAGAGTTTAGATAATCTTCTTTCAGTGCTTCATCCTGAAACTCCTTGACTTGCTTCATTACCTCGGAGGTCATAATCAATTGGTATGCCTTCACCCGAATCAGCTCGGGCCTCTCCTTCTGGCTAAGGGCATCGGCCACCACGTTGGCTTTGCCCGGATAGTAATGGATCTCGCAATCATAATCCTTTATAAGCTCCAACCATCACCTCTGCCTCATGTTCAGATCTTTTTGCTTGAAGAAGTACTTCAAGCTCTTGTGGTCGGTGAAGATGGTGCACTTTGTTCCATAAAGATAGTGCCTCCAGATCTTTAGTGCGAAGACCACGACCGCTAGTTCCAAGTGATGAGTAGGGTAGTTGACCTCATTAACTTTCAACTATCGGGATGCATAGGCTATAACCTTCCCTCTCTGCATTAATACACACCCCAAACCCGAGTAAAAAGCATCTGAGTATACTACCAAATCCTCGCTTCCTTCGGGTAACGACAAGACAGGAGCTTGAGTCAACCTTACCTTTAACTCCTCGAACGCCTGTTCTTGGGCTTGACCCCATATAAACTTTACATCCTTCTGGGTCAACTTAGTCAGTGGAGAAGCAATCGTAGAGAAGTCTTGGATAAATCGTCTATAGTAGCCCGCCAAACCCAAGAAACTATGAATCTCAGATGGCGTCTTTGGAGACTTCCATTGCATCACTGCCTCTACCTTAGCCGGGTCCACCAAAATCCCATCGGGATTCACCACATGACCCAAGAACTGAACTTCGCGTAACCAAAATGCGCACTTGGAGAATTTGGCATACAACTTCTCCCATCTTAAGGTCTCTAACACCTCCCGAATGTGATCGGCATGCTCCTCATTGCTCTTTGAATAAATCAGGATATCATCAATAAATACAATCACTGATTTATCTAACATTGGCCGACACACTCAATTCATCAAATCCATAAAAGCAGTTGGCGCATTGGTCAGACCAAATGACATAACAAGGAATTCATAGTGACCGTAGCTTTTGCGAAAGTTGTTTTAGGGATATCCTGCTCCTTCACCTTCAGCTGATAGTAACCAGATCGAAGGTCTATCCTTGAAAACCAACTGGCACCTTGGAGCTGATCAAATAGATCATCTATTCTTGGTAGGGGGTATCGGTTCTTCACTGTCAACTTGTTAAGCTCACGGTAATCGACGCACATCCTCATACTACCATCTTTCTTCTTCACAAACAGGGCCGGAGCACCCCAAGGAGAGATACTCGGCTAATGAACCCTTATCGAGCAGCTCTTGCAACTGCTCCATTAGTTCTTTCATTTCCATGGGAGCTAACCGATACGGTGCTTTGGCAACGGGTATCAAGTCAATTTGGAACTCAACCTCGCGATCTGGTGGCATACCGGGTAAGTCTTTCGGAAATACGTCTGGAAAGTAACACACAACTGGTACATCCGATAGTTGTGGCGTTGGCGTGTCCACATCCTTTATGTAGGCCAAGTAGGCACTACATCTACGCCTCATGCACTTCCCCGCCACTACCATTGAAATTACTTTCGGGATCATCGCGACCCGATTGCCATAAACCGTCACCTTTTCCCCGTCAGGTGCTGTCAATCGGATCATCTTCTTGTGACACACAATATTTGCTTCATAGGTTGCTAACCAATCCATCCTAGTACTACATCAAATCCACCTAGGGGTATCACGTGTAACCTAGCAGCAAACCTATGGCCTTCTAGTTCTA
The DNA here is from genome assembly GCA_025506515.1 of Flaveria trinervia. NCBI lineage: Eukaryota > Viridiplantae > Streptophyta > Magnoliopsida > Asterales > Asteraceae > Flaveria > Flaveria trinervia. Next base: position 31,548,643 of record CM046448.1, read on the forward strand.
TGGCACAATCCTCTATCACATCAGTAATTCTAGTGGACTTGCCGATAGTAGTTTCCACATCGAATGGTGCACTGACCTTTCTACTACTAACAGGTAACTTAGCACAGAAAGTAGTGGAAATAAAACTCCTGCTAGCACCAGAATCAAACAATACAGAGGCATAAGTTTGGTTTACCAGAAACATACCTGACACAACATCGAGATCAGCTCTAGCTTCCTCTCCGAGTCATGGTGTAAGCTCTGGCACCTGCTCTCTGCCATCCTTCCTCCGGCTTCTTCTTCACCCAGAGCTGTCCGCCCTCAGCTTCTTGCAGTCCCTGCTCACGTGACCTTCTTCACCACAAGAATAGCACCGCCCCATACCGCAGTTCTTCGCTACGTGTCCGGTCCTTCCACATCGGAAACAGACATTGCTCCCCATTCTACATTTCCCGGGGTGCTGCGTCCACACTTATCACACCTTTTTGACCCCGTAATTCCAGTCGTCATTATTGTGCCAAAACTCTCATCCCATGGATTCTTACAGTCTCTAGCGATGTGGCCAGGCTTACCACACCTGAAGCATACATTCATTCCAATCCTACACTCACCGGTATGCTCCCTTCCACATCTGCCACACTTCCTTATCCCCACACCGGATGAAGCTACACACCGGTTATGCGTCCTGGCAACCTTTTTATATGGGGTGTAACCCCCACGTACGACCCGCTTTCTGTTGCAGTTCTTGTCATTGCTACCCTCCTTGTTCATTTCCATCACGGTCGTCTCCTTCACCGCCTTAATTACCTCAGTCACTATACCCGGACGAATCCTCTGCATGGCCCATTGAACTCCCTCGACAACAGCCTCTGTCAACAGGGTCCTCAGACTAGCACTATCTTCACCGGCTTCCGGGTGATGGATCTCAAGCTCTTTGAGTGCTACTTCAGCAGCCCTAACCATACTTCTTGTGACACGCGGTCCAGCATCACGTCCACCACAATCTTCACTTGATGAAACCTTTGAAGATCTACCACCGACCATACTCTAACTCACACTAAAAGATTCAAACACCAACACGGTCATTCGAGGGAAGAGCTCAGTTTATGTCAAGTATAGTAAGTCCCTAATTACAGTGGCCAGTTGTGATTAGCTACTTACTTTACTCTTCATACCCCAAGCATTACCTGTCCTGACTACATCAGTATTTAAATCTACATACAACACATAACCACATACCATGCGCATATAAACCGGTTAACGTTACGAAAATACCTGATGGCACGCAGCTACTCAGATTGGCATCCCATTCCCATTCCATCCCATTCTCAGTTTAAGTTAAGGTTTATTTTGAAAATTTACCCACTTCACTTAAACTTTGGCTCTGATACCAACTTGTAAGGCCCCGTTCCCGAGACGCTCATAGCTGGTAAATCATCGCACATAAAACATATACTTTACCTTTAATCATTCATAAAACATTGCAGCGGAAACATAAAACAAATGGCATTTCATTTCATCATAAAAACTTTTGCAAAATAATGCATCGTTTGTCGGTTACAAAATTACATTGTTGTATTACATCACAAAAGCTTTTAATAAACGGATTCCATCCAAAAGAGCTGAGTAGCCGCCTCGTGCCACCCTCAGCAACGTTTACCTGCCAACTGAAAACGTATACAAGTCATGTTGCTGAGCGAGTTCTAGTTTTATAATAAAACATACATAAAATCGTTATTTATTTCCTTTCAGAGTCCATACTATACATTTCATTCGTTCGTGATCATACATCATACATACATACAGATAATATCATTATTATCTTCCATTACGTTCGTTAACCTTCGTTCATTCATTACATCTAGTGACATGTACATTACCCCGAACATTGTGCACGAAGCTGGTTACTGGGCTTGAGGTCTTTCATAGACCCCGAACATTGTGCACGAAGCTGACTCCAGTACCTAGGGCAAGTACATTCACCATTTATCTTTTCTTTTCATTCCAGATCAATGCCATATGCTATACCCCGAACATTGTGCACGACGCTGGTTACTGGGTCTGAGGTCTTTCATATACCCCGAACATTGTGCACGAAGCTGAGTTCAGTACCTGGGGCAAGCAGCAAGGATCCCATACATATGGTCAATCACAAGGATTGGACCCCAGTGTGCATCCTTCTGGAGTAGCTAACCTGCACACAGTTGAGCTAACACCCTTCATTGGGTGTGGACCTCCATACATTTGCTTGCAAGACTTTTTACGTTCATTTATTCGTTAATGCATGCATTCATTCATCATGTTCCTCTTTCATTATCTTTCACTTTACGTTACATAATACTTTCGGTTCATTCATTAACATAACACGTAAGGCCATGGAAAGATAAACATTCATCATCATAGGAACATAACATAACATACCATTCATACATCATCACACAGGGCATCATACATACATAACATACATCATACATAGTCATGCAACATCATCATTATCATCATCATCATCCATAACACGCCCATCATACTATCTATGACCCCAAAAGTCAACCTTTATAGTCCCCGGGAATTTCCCAAGTCAAAGCCTACTTTACACATTTTCCCCAAAAATCTAAAAAATATTCTAAGTCCTAGGCGCATGGGCACTATGCAGGCGCATGGACACTATTCAGGCGCATGGGGAACACTTAGGCGCATGGGCCACTTTCAGGCACATGGGTACTGTTCAGGCGCATGGGGATTCTTGGACGTCTGAACACTTAGTAAATTCCAGCCCAATCTAGGCGCATGGATACTATTCAGATGCATGAACACTTAGGCGCATGGGCCACTTGGGCGCATGGGCACTATTGGGGCGCATAGCCTACACTTAGTCATCCGACTAACATTTCTAGGCGCATGGGCCACTGTTCAGGCGCATGGGCCACTATTCAGGCGCATGGGCTATACTTAGACTTTTCTAAGGCAAATTTTGGGCGCATGAGCTACTGTAAGGCGCATAACTTACACTTAATTCTTTCTAAGGCAATTTTAGGCGTATGAGCCTCACCCAGACGCATGAGCATTCTGTAAAACATGATTCTAGGATGTTTTCAACCTCAATCCTCAAACTCATCTGTTCTAAACATAATGTGGCTATTCTAAACACGAGTAGCATGTAAACCATCAAAAACCAACATCCAACATACAAAATACATACGGGTATTCACACATAAACTTGTAAAATCATTTTAATACGTTTCCAGCCCCAAAGGTAGTTTAAAACATGTAAAACCGGGGTCTAGAACTCACCTGGTGCAACTTGAGTATTCTTCCTTTTAACCCGCTTGAAAAGAGTTCAAAACAACTAAAAACAACACCAAAAACACACACACCGAGCACAAACACAACCCATAAGCATACAAACACATAACCGGGATAAAACCCGTCATAAAAACATAAAAACCTTTAGTCCCTGCTCTCTTCCTCTTCTTCTTCAACGAGAGTATTATCTGCTCTCTCTCTAAAACCGAGACAAATGGTGAAGTGAGGTAAGGGTGGGCGGCCATACCCACCTTTACACCAACTTTTGAAAGTTTTGTTTTGGACACTTTTAGTCCCTGCACTTGGACTTTATTGCCTTTCTTGCTTTTATTCTCTTTATCTTGACTTTTAAAATAACCGGGTGTTGCACAGTCAGAGTAGTTGCAAAGACAAGCTGACTCTGGTCTAGCTCACAGTTGATTATATGCTGGAAAAATCTAGGATACATGAAGAATGTTTCCCGATGGAGATTTCTCGTAAGATTGGTTAGCACAAATCTTGAATAGTTAAATCGAAGGCCTCTCACCATTCTATGAACTAGGCACCCTAGTTCATATGGGATTTGATCCCATCCCCTAGATTTGTTGGATAGGCAATGAAGAATGACATGCAGAAGGAACTTCCAGTTGTATGAAAAGTTGAACTTATAGACTGTAGACCTGCTAACATCTCCACCATATCCCATTTGGATGTAGGTGTTGTCCAAATCTGCTTTGGGGAATTTTGTGGGGGCGCCTTCATCATGAATCTCGAGATGCTCCCTGATGAGTTGTTCGGTGATGACCAACTCCTAGCCATAAATACTTGTTCATATTACCCGCACCCTATTTAGGGTTTTAATCTGACCATTTGCCCAAAATCATTCATATGATTTGAATAAAGTATAGGGTTAACAGTCAAAGTTGTGTAATAAGATGATTGGGTAAGAAAGTAAATGATATCGGAGAAGTCAGCATCTCTTGAAGAATCAAGAAGTGCAACTTGATTGTGTTGAGGGTTAAGTGCCATTTGTGAAAGGTGTAGGTAGATAAGTTTGGAATTGGGTAAATTGGAGATGAAGGAAGCTTTTAGGGTAGTAAAATTTGGTAAGAAGATGAAAGTGAATAGTCAGGATTATTTAAAAGAGGATGAAATGGTGGTTAAAGGGGTTAGGATAAGATGATGTGATGTTTTGGTGGGAGATGTGATAGGGGCGGTAAGGTTTAGTTCAGTTAAATAATCCGACATCATTAAAAAAATCTTTACTTTTATAGAGTGGGGCCCAAAAGATTTCGTTACACAGTAAAGTCTTTCTTCCGAGTATAAAGTATTTCCGAAGGTAATTTGTCTTCCGAAGGCAATATTTACTTCTGAAGGTAGAGTAACATTTCCAAGAGTAAAGATTGCTTTCCGAATGGAGAGTTTTATAAGCTTTAGAAGTATATCTGATATGTAGTCTATTCTTTCGAGACTAAAAACTCTTCTGAGAAGAAAATTATCCTGGGAGGAATTTGCTTCGGAAGATATGTAAAACATCTTCCGAGGGTTAATTCCTCTTTGGAAGTATTTACACTTAGTGAAAATTTCAGAGAGAGACTTTTTGTAATAGTGCTTAGATTGTATTGACATAAGACATTACATATTAAAAAGGTTTTCAAAAGAGGTGGACTAATCAATGTTTATCATCTAATAACTGTAATGAGATACTTAAATCTCTATTCATCAAAAGCTTTGGTGAACAAGTCAGCATATTGGTCATTTGAGTCAACTTTGATTAGTTTAATCAGATTTTTCTCATAAATATCTCTAGTGAAATGATACCTGATATCAATATGCTTTGTCTTTGGAGTGCTTAATAGGATTTTCAGTGATGGAGATACCACTGTTGTTGTCAATGTGGATAGGAGTGCTCATGAAGTTGTATGCGTAGTCTATCATCTAGTTCTGAATCCACAAAAACTGAGTACAGAAACTCGCAACAGCAATGTATTCTGCTTAGCAGTTGATGTAGAGACACATGATTGCTTCTTATATTTCCATGAGATGATCCTTCCACCAAGAAATTGACATCCATCTGATATTGATTTCTTGTTGATATTACAGCCACTATAGTCACTATCAAAGTAGCCATAGAGATTGAAATTGATGTTCCTGGGATACCAGAGACCTAATTTAGGTGCTCCCTTGAGATATATGAGGATTCTCTTAGCATCAACTAGGTGAGACACCTTTGGAGTAGCCTGATATCTTGCACAAATACAGATAGCAAACATGATATCAGGTCTACTTGCTGTGAGATACATCACAGAACCAATAATTGCCCTATACTGATGTTGATCAGTATCCTCCCTCAGAATCAGTACAGAGATTATGGTTTCTAGGTATGGGTGTATGTGGGTGTCTTGGTTGACTTACAATCTTTCATGTTAAATATTTCTAAGATGTCATTGACATACTTGGATTGATTGATAAAAAACCCCTTCCTTCATTTGCTTTACCTAAATTCCAAGGAAAAAGTCCATTTTCCCATAGAACTCATCTCAGAGTTTTTCTTCATGATGCTCTCAAAGTCTTTACATATTTAGTCATTTGAGGAACCAAATATAATGTCATCAACATAGACTTGAATAAGCTAGATGTCCTTTCCAGACTTCCTTATGGAGTCTTATTAATGGTACCTCTAGTGTAACCATTCTTCAGGAGAAACCGAGACAAAGTCTCATACCACAGCCTAGGTGCTTGTGCAGCCCATATAGAGCTTTATCTAATATGCACACATAGTTGGGGTGCCGTGGGTCTTCAAATCCTAGAGGTTGGCACACATAGACTTCGCTATCTATATCCCCATATAGAAATGCACACTTGAAATCAAGCCGGTAGACAGTGAAATTCTTGGATGCAGCATAGGCAAGGAATATCCTAACTGCCTCAAGTCTTGCAATAGGCGCAAAGACATTAGTATAATCAATTCCTTCCTCTTGAGTGTATCCTTGAACCACTAGTCTTGCTTTGTTCTTGATGATCAAGCCTCCATCATCTCTCTTGTTTCTAAAAACCCATTTTGTGCCTATAGGTACTTGACCAGATGGTAGCAGACATAGGTTCCAAACCTTTTGTCTTATGAATTGAAGCAGCTCCTCTTGCATCGATTCAACCCAGCTACTATCTTTCAATGCATCTTCTACCTTCTTGGGTTCCATCTGAGACATGAAGCATGAGTACAAGTAGACATTCCCATGATGAGTCTATCCTCTTGTTCTCATACCTTCAGAGACACCCCCTATGATGTTCTCAGCTGGATGAGTGTTGTGAATTTTGAGTCGAGGAATTACCTCCAGTTGCAAAGATAGATCCATATTGGACATATTTTGCTTAGGAGCTTGAACACTTTGTCCAACTGCTATTTCAAACTCATTCAATGAGGATTGAGTGAATGAATAAGAAATAACATCATTTGTTGACTATGAAGCAGCATGAACAGTTGCATGTTCCTTCAAGATGCTACTTTCATCAACTTTGTGTTGTACAGTGTCACCTGATGAAATTTGAGAGTTAACAAGTGAATCTGTCACACCCCAACCTTGACGACGGATCGTCGACATGTGAGGGTTAAGATTGTTTCACAGCCACATAATGCTAAATTTAATTGTAAACGTTAAAATTATAAGTTTCAAAGGAAAGTACAAACATATGTCTCAAACATGAAATAATTCCAAGCAAAACATAACATAACATAATCCTTTTTATTCAATTAACTAGGTCCAAATCCTAGTTTATTACAAGCTTCATTTGATGACCTTAAACTTGAGCATTTCCTGAAACATGATAAAAATAAAAGGGTCAACTATAAAGTTGGTTATTTTCCAAGGGTTTTACATACATAATATAACAAAGTTACAAGTAGCAATTCATGTCATAGGTTATGAGTTAGCAAGCTTATAGAACACATATCGTTACAACCAAACCTCGACTTGATTACAAGTATATATGATTGGCTAAGTGTATTGGTTCCCATGATGAACAAGCATACGTCATCAGGAGCCGGCAATACATCGGCTTTAGCACCAAATAGGCTTGTCAGGCCCAAAGATCTAAGACGTCGCCAGGCTAGCAATAGTTAATGATTGCAAACAAAATATGTATCTATATAACACTTACAACACACAAAAACCATGACAAAAAGTAAAGATGAATTGCAAGTGCTTTACAAGTTTAAATGTTTACAAGTGTATGTTGAATAAGTATCATGTTTCACCCCAAAATAGTGTGAAAAATATAAAAAGGGGCAAAGAAACTCACATGGCAATTAAGTATGTAATGAAGATTAATAAATTAATAACATTGTGTTCCAAGATGAATCGTCACAAGGCACCTAAATATATAGATATTACAAGATTTAGGTTAATATTAAGGTTAACGATTTAACGTGAACTAAGTTGTTAGAATTGGGGGTTTTTATAAATAAAATTAGTGAACTCTTATTTATATTTTATTCAATAAAAGAAATATCATTTATAAAATTTTAAAGGAATTAAATCCTTTGTAAATAACTAGTGTATCTAATTATAAAATATATTTGAATACTATAATATTCATGATTAATCTCTAACTAAAGAAAACATAAGGTCCAATAATAAGTTAATAATTTAAATTATTATAGAAATTTATTATTATATTTTTTATAAATATACTTAGTCATAACATTTGTAAATAATTTTTAAAATAAAATATTAAAATGTTTTACAAGAATAAATTTACTGAAAATATTTAGATGATTTTAAAAATATTAGAAGTTTGTAAAAATTATTTTTATATTTATTAAAAATTTTCTATAATCAAATTAAGGCTTAAAAGGCTAAAAAATTACTTGAGGGTGCCCGGGTTCGAACCCGGGACCTCAAGTTTGAGTTACAAGCATGTTACCAGTGAACCAGGGCCTTGGCCTTGGTTTACTTTGGTTTCCTATTCTTTTAAACCCTAAATTAAAACCTCCCCTTTTCACCAAGAACCCTAGGTTCGTTTGGATCCAAATCGAAGCACCAAACGATCATGTGAATGTTAATAACCATAGGGCTTTTATTCCCCATGTATAAACGAGTGTGTAGACATGTGCAATTACCAGGAAGATGAACAAATCGAGAGTGAGAGATGGAGATATAGTTGCGATCGCGCTAGAAGCAGTTTGTGATGCAAACGTCGATGTTATTCAAATTAGTTGCACAGAAAGTTTCCAATAGGTTCAATAATGAAAATCCCTTTGTCAATTACACCTACAATCAACCGAAGTTGATGAACACCACGGTTGCAAGTCGCGATGTAGATGAATGTTGTTTGTGTTGGAATTGTGTTTGCTAGGTGAAACTGAATGTAGCAATCAATTAGGAATAGTTAGACGTTCAAGTAAGTTGAATAATTGAGCTATTATTAAACTTTAAGGCTCGAACGGCTATGGATTGAAGATGGTTCAGTTATGCATTTGATTAGACTAGTAACCGACGATTAAAGGCGACTAATTGATGCATTCAAGTTCGTTGTAGGTACTAGAATGATTGAGACGGTTTTTGGGTTAAAAATCGGTCAAGATTGCTGGTTATAAGGTGACCAGAGGGTCGCCGGACCCTCCCTGGGCCGGCGATGATGGGGTGAAAGGGGGAGATGGGTTGGGTTTTTTGAATTTGACACTTTTAGTCCCTGTGGTTTACATCTTGATATTTATGTTAAAAACTTTATTTTTAAAGTTTCAAAGTTGACAAACAACACCCTAAACTTAATTTTAACATTAATTCTTGACTTGTTTACTCGTATACCTTATTGTTATCATTATTATTATTTTTATATTATAGCTATTATTACTGTTATTATTATTATTATTATGATTATTGTCATTATCACATATCCAATTTAAATTTTTTGAATTAATAAAATAAAGAAACAAGTATAAATAACCTACAAGTTTCATAAATGACAACAATGACCCTTACAAAGTTAACTTTTAATTTAACGAAAATAGTTATACTATCAGATCTGCCAATAGTGGGATCTTGATTTATTGCAGCTCTAGGAGAATTTGGAAGAGGTCTGGTTAGCTCAAACAATTGGTCATCATTAGAATTACTTGAGCACATGTTCTAACTAAAACATTCTCACAAGATGGTTTAGAATAGTTTGAAAACAATTCTAAGTTAAAAATATGATCAAGTCCACCGGGTGCTGCCACCTTGGCACCATTTCCACCGGGTGCTGCCACCTTGGGTTTATATGGGCCATTGACAATAGATTGCCACATCTTGTTGACTTGATACCTGATGAAGCCTTCCATGCATCTACTCCATGACCTGAAGTTTTCATGGGTGATGATGGGTGCTTTGGTCATCGTCCCCATCTATACTTCAGACTTGTTAAGGGTCATTTTGAGTGTGGTGCAAGGAGGAGTGAAAAACAAGTTTGTTAGGATGGTAAGATCTCACAATCAAGAGCTAAGAAGCTCCGATACCAATTGCAGGATCGGTTTTTGTCACTTAACACTTGGTTTTTCTCTTAAACTCACTTATACTACACTTGAATCAGTTGAAGCAGAGTCTCTTCTAAGAGTTGATAATAATATAATAAGTATCAAAGAACACAAAGAAACAATTTTCAAGGTACTTGTATATATTACTTCTCAACTCAAAGTATTACAAGACTTTTACAAGCTTACTACATGAGTTACAATGAGAAACTATATATACTACTACGTACAACCGGATATACTTTGATACCATCTGGGAACATGTGACTAAAGCATATACTACAATGCTAAAGTTAAGGTATCTTAGATAAAGTATTATCTAAGATATGGTAGTCATGATATGTCCATGACTTACCTTTTGTCACCAACTAAACTTGGTATCTGTACTAACTAATAAAGGTGAACAGTGAAATAAAGTATGGTCAACTACATGGCTTTTGACAAAACACCATGCAGTATCTCAGATGTCTGTAACGGAGTGTCAGAGACACCATACTTATGTCCACTGGTTCATAGTAGTGTCTTCTGAAGGGTAGTTGCCTTCGAAAGAACAAGTTCTTTCGAAGCCACTTATACTTTGGAAGAGGCTACTTCTTCTAGGGCTTGAGGACTTTTTCTTTTCTTCATACTTCGAAAGTTCTTTTCTGATCTTTTCTTCTCAGACTTGATTTTCGGAAATGAGCACTTTGTCTTCGGAAGTAGAGTTTGTCTTCAGAAGTTGATCTTGTACTTTGTATTCGAAAGAACTCTATTTCCTTCTGAAGTTCCACACTTGGCTTCAGAAGTCTTTTATAGATGCATCAAAATAGTCTAAGTGATTTGGTTTTGGTTGCACCAGCCTTCTTCTTGATCCAACAATACTTAATAATGAAAACACTTTATTTTAATTTTAAAGAAAAGGATAATACCAATAAAATAGTTTGTCACAAAGAAATGAATTTATAATAATTAACAAAGCTTGAATATAAAGTGTAAACATCTTTTTATATTATTTGTAAAAAGTTATGATTTTAAACAATGTGTTTGAACTAATAACAATTTTAGTGATTACATCATTTTTTAAAATCTATTTTATAACAATAACCTAAATATAACCTTTGTTTTATCGAAATATCAAATTATTTAAGAAAGTAATTTACATAAATTAATTACGTGACTTTAAAAATAAATAAAGTTTGCAAAAGTTGATTTTTATAAATTTCAATAATTTTCTATATTTTTAGGAGCTGAAACAGGCCTTAAAAATTTAATGGAGGTCACCGGGTTCGAACCCAGGACCTCAAATATGGGATGTGGGTGTGGAACCAGTAAACCAAGGCCTTGGTCGCGTTATAGATTGAATTTTAAATCTTAAAAACAAGGTTAATTAGATATCCTCATTTCTAAGAACCCTAGAACGATTGTGATCCAAATTGAACACCAAATCGATGTTATCAATCAAATTAAAGTTAGGGCTTTTGTTCCCCAAATGAAACCGAGTATATTGGTGTAAGAAACTTACGAGTTCGAATTGGTGATCTTAGATTGTACATAAAGTCACGGCTATGTCGTGAGTGGATCCAGTTGCAATCGATGACAATAATCAAATTAATTGCATAGGAGGCTTCCACAAGACTCGATCACTAAAATCCCTCTAACAATTGAAGTTCAAAGTGTCGAAATGTTGATGAACACTTCAGTTGCAGGTTGCGATGAAGATAATGATCAAATTCGAGATTTTTGTGTGTCTCAGGTGAAATTGGAAATGTTAATGGTTTAAGAAAGTTAAACAATCGTTTATGTTCAATTAATTTGATTATTATTAGCTTTTAATCATTGAACGGTTATATAATTGACTAGGTTAGTCCTCATGTATTACACGTAACAAATAAATAAAATATTAAATAATTAGTAATCAAAATTTATGCATTATAAAGTCATACTTGAAAATAAATATGGTTATAATGGCACGTAAATAGCTACTTTAAGTAAATAAGTAATAATGTATTTTACGTAAACTTTGTTTTATAAAAAAATATGATTTTTAAATATTTGGTTTTAAGAAAAATGTTTTTTAAAGAAGAAGTTCATTGTATTATGTATTTTATAAAAAATTTATTTTAAAAAGTGTGTTTTAATAAAATAAATAGGTTTTCTATTTATAAATTATATATATATTTTTAATTTGAAAATGGTAAGGGTATAATTATTAGTATTCATTATTATTATTATTATTATAGAAAAATAAGAAAATTAGTATGATAAGACTTACAATGGTTTCATGTTATTTTAGTTCTTTATATATATATATATATATATATTATATATATATATATATATATATATATATATATTATATATATATATATATATATATATATACACATACATACATACACATACATATACATATATAGGCTAAAAACCCTTTAATTAAACGGATTATAGTTAGTAAAAACACAAAGAGTTAGATTATAATATTTTATATTAAATATAATTAAAAATTATATATACGTAATAGTTCAAAAAATAAACAACTATATTACTTATAACTCTCTTATTTAAATAGTTTCATTTTTAGACATTCATTTTAAGATTTTTTATTAGAAAATGAACTTTTTATCAAAATTTTGTTTTATTTAAACTATGATTTGTAATTATTTTATTTGTTTTAATAAGACTGTTTTTAAATTTTCACCGTTATATTTTTTAAGAAACAAAATGATTAAAAATGTTTGCTTAGAAAAGATTTAGTGTTTTAGAAAATCTTATATTATATAAAATTTTTGTTTTATTATTTAGATTTTAATTAAAAGATGTAATTTTTAACTTCCTTAATAAAATATATATTTTTTAAAAATATAGTTTGATTTTAAAAAATCTAGAAAATAGAGATAATTATAGCAATTAATAAAATTAATTTTTAATAAGAAAGAGAAACTTAAATTACTATAATACCCTTTGGAGGGAAAATCAAAGTGTGAATATATAGAAATTTGACAAATGGGAGAAATATGAGTTAAAAAATGACAAGTGGCAAAAAAACCTATTTTTATTAGTATTGATAGATTAAAATTTCGGTTTCAAGTTCGATCACCTTCATGACCGAGTTAAAACCCAATTAAACCTTGCGTTTAGGTTCGAAACGCTTCCCCGATTCGTTTGGTATCCTTTGCCCTCGAATTGGTGGTAGTTTTGACCGGCATTGGGTCTCACCGGCGTTCGGCAGGAGGTGACCGGAATTGGTCACCTGAATCACGGGAAGGAAAAGGGTTTGGGGGTTGGGTTGTAAATTAAAATTTACATTTTGGTCCCTCAACTTTTAATTTGTTATTATTTTATGTGAATAACTTTCTTTTTAAAGTTTATAAAAATGACATAACACCACCTAAACTTAATTAACCTTAAGTTTTAATTATTTTACAACTTATTAGGTATTTAACTCTTATAAGTTATTATTTCTATTATTATTATTATTATTGTTATTATTATTATTATTATTACAGTTATATTATTGTTATTATTTATTAATTAATTTAGAACCTTTTTAAATTAAACAAAGAATCAAGCATGAATAACCCACAAAGTTTCATAAATAGCATAAATAGTCCTTACAAACACATAACAACGTTAACTTTTAATTTAGCGAAAACCCGAAAGGTTACAATCTCCCCAACTTTTAAGAAGAATGTAACTATATGAACAAATGCAGGTACTTCTTCTTCATATGTTCCTCACTCTCCTAAGTAAATTCAGCTCCACGCTTATTCTCCCAACGAACCTTGACGATTAGCGTAGTTGTGGTTCCAGTTTTCTTCAGAATAGGATTCATGATTTCAACAAGTTTCTCAACAAAGTGTAATGACTCGTCAATCTGGATATCGTCTAATGGGACATGCAAACTTTCGTCAGCCAAACACTTTCTCAAATTTAAGACATGAAAATATAATGAACTCCACTAAGGTCAGAAGGTAATTCCAGTTTGTATGCCACTTTTCCAATCCTTTTCAGAATCTTGAAAGGTCCTACAAATCTTGGAGCTAGTTTTCCCTTCTTTCCAAAGCGAACAACGTCCTTCCATGGTGAGACCTTAAGAAGAACCAAATCCACAACTTGGAACTCCAATGGCTTACGTCGCTTATCGGCATAGCTCTTTTGTCGACTTCTCGTCACTTCAAGGTTCTTGCGAATTATGGAGACTTTGTCGGTCGTTTCTTGTATAAGTTCAGGACCAGTGATGAAGTTTTCACCAATGTCGGTCCAGCAGATCGGAGAGCGACATTTATGCCCATAAATCACTTTGAAAGGTGCCATCTTAATACTCGAGTGGTAACTATTGTTATACGAAAATTCCACAAGCGGTAAATGCGTATCCCAGTCACCACCAAAGTCAAGAACACACAAACGTAGCAAATCCTCCAAGGTTTGGATGGTTCGCTTGGTTTGACCGTTTGTTTGGGGATGGTAGGCCGTGCTTAGATCCAATTGAGTACCCCAAGAGTTCTTGCATAGACGACCAAAAATACGAAGTGAAACGAGCGTCTCGGTCAGATATGATGTGCATAGGTACCCCATGACAACTCACAATTTCATCAATATATATACGAGCCAATCTTGATGTTTTGTAAGTGTCACATATGGGTGTAAAATGTGCTAACTTGGTCAATCGGTCAACGATCACCCATATGCTATCATGCCACAAGAGGTTCGGGGTAGTGTCGTTATGAAGTCTATGGATGTGTGTTCCCATTTCCACATAGGAATCTCGAGTTGTTCAAGTAATCCACTTGGACATTGATGTTTGGCTTTAACCTTCATACACGCAAGGCACTTAGCTACATAAGTCGCTATGTCCTTCTTCATTCCAGACCACCAATATTGACCACGCAAGTCCATATACATCTTATCGGAGCCAGGATGAATAGAATAATGAGTTTGATGAGCTTCATTCATGATAAGGGTATGAAGGTTGTCATGTTTAGAACCCAAATTCGATTCATGAAATACATCAACCCATTGGGTTTCGTTTCCAATTGAGCTAGAAGGTTATGCTCCAATTCATCCTTCATTCTTCCTTCTTTTTAACCACTTGTTGAGACTCTAAAATACTAGTCTCGATATCGCTTTCAATCCTCAAATTTTGTAGCAGCACGGTGGTCTCGTTGAATCTAAACGGATCTCGGTATCGAATTCTCTCAAAGTAACAAACCATTGTCGCTAATCACAAATTTCTTGAAATAAGACCATCTTGTTATGAATCTTTTGACTTAGTGCATCGGCTACGGCATTTGCCTTCCCAGGAAGGTAACGAATGTCATAGTCATAATCACTAATCCACTCAACCCAACGACGTTGTCTTATATTGTGATCTTTCTAATTAAACACGTGTTGATGGCTTTTGTGATCGGTGTAGACTATACATTGTGTACCATAAAGGTAATGTCTCCAAATCTTTAAGGCAAAAACCACAGCACCAAGTTCAAGATCATGTGTCGTGTAATTTACCTCGTGGACCTTCAATTGTCTTGATGCATATGCTATGACATTTCCTCATTGCATGAGAACACAACCAAGGCCTTGTTTAGATGCATCACAATACACGGTGAAATCGACGTTTACATCGGGTAGGGTCACGATGGGAGCATTGCACAACTTATGCTTTAACGCTTCAAAAGCTTCCTCTTGCTCAGGCCCCCAATCGAATGGTTTATTCTTTTGAGTCAAGAAGTAAGCGGCTTCGCAATTCTCAAAAAGTTGGCAATGAATCACCGATAATAACCAGCAAGACCAAGGAAGGAAGGAACTTCAGTTGGAATTGTAGGAACACACCAATTTTTCACATCTTCCACCTTTGTAGGGTCAATGTGAATTCCTTGTCTATTCACCACATGTCCTAGAAATTGAACTTCCTTGATCCAGAATATCACACTTTGAGAACTTCACATACAAGTGTTCCTTCTTCAACAATTCAAGAACTAGTCACAAGTAAAGTTCATGATCGGTATTGGACTTGGAATAGATAAGTATGTTGTCAATAAAATGATCACAAACTTGTCTAGATAAGGCTTGCATACTCGATTCTGAGATCCATGAAGATAGCAGGAGCATTTGTTAAACCAAAAGGCATAACCATGAACTCATAGTTCCTATATCGAGTACGGAACGCAGTCTTTGGGATATCATCGTCATGGACTCGCAATTGATGATAACCAGAACGTAAGTCAATCTTCGAGAAAATGACAGCTCCTTGATGTTGGTCAAAAAGATCATTGATATGAGGAAGAGGGTAGCGGTTCTTGATGGTAAGCTTGTCAAGTTCGAGATAATCGATGCACATATGAAACGATCCATCTTTCTCTTCACGAATAGAATAGGTGCACCCCAAGGTGAAGAGTTAGGATGAATAAGGAAGAGTCAGGATGAATAAAACCCTTATCGGGTAGTTCTTAAAGCGGACTAGCTAGCTCTTGCATTTCCTATGGTGGTAGGCGATATGGTGACTTAGCCACAGGGTTTGCTCTCCCGGTATCAAATCGATTTTAAACTCGACTTCACGCATGGGAGGTAAACCACGAAGATCATCGGGAAAAACTTCAAGAAAATCTCGTAGAATCGGGATATCCTTAAGATCTTTCCTTTTGACTTTTGTGTTGACCATGTAGGCCAAGAAAGCCATATAGTTCTTGCTTAAGCATTTTTGATCTTGTGTGCAAGACATGAGTTTAAGCCATTTGGAGGATTTTTCACCGAATACTTTTAATGTATCCCCAGAAGGTAACGGAATACAAATGCACTTCTCGAAACAAATGATCTCGGTATGGTGTTTGGCTAACCAATCCATACCAATGATAATGTCAAAGCTTCCCCAAGTTTCATTGGAATAAGATCAATAAAGAAATCATGTGCGTCGAGACT
This sequence comes from Flaveria trinervia, assembly GCA_025506515.1. Lineage (NCBI taxonomy): Eukaryota > Viridiplantae > Streptophyta > Magnoliopsida > Asterales > Asteraceae > Flaveria > Flaveria trinervia. The sequence continues at coordinate 31,565,306 of CM046448.1, forward strand.
CAAGATACAAGTGTTGCAGTATATTGCCTTCTCAAGTTCTTTTACAAGTGTTACTATGACATGCCATAGCTCACATCCTAATATATTACAAAAAGGATAAAGTACATGAAGTAGAATGTTACAGACTCAAGACCTTAATGTATAGCTACTTAAAGCATGGACCTTTTCACTAACTCATGCAAGTTGGTGACTTTACAGAGTTGCAGTGGAAAGGGGGTCCATCTTTATGTAAAGTACATCGGATAAAGCTTGTACACTAAAATTCTTCGAAAGAAATCTGTCTTCAAGTGTTGGCTTCGGAAGACTTTGTCTCTGAAGCTTCAGAAGACTTCATCTTTGGCTTTAAAAAATATGGTCTTGGCTTCGGAAGATTTCACAGTTAGAATATTTCTGTTGCATGTGTGAAACTTCTGAAGCATTCTTCTTCAATGTACTTGTGCAGTATGCATGAGACTTGAAGTTTTTGAGTTGCATTAGCCTTAACATGTATTCCTTACGAATTCCCCCTAGGCTGATACTACCAAAACACTTTGAAGACTTCAGATATCAACAGTCCTCATTATGATGATGACCATCCCTTTCTTCATGAGATGATCAGGATCCCTCAGACTCTCAAAATGTTTTCTCATGTGAAAGAGATCATGTACAGGCAGATTGAACATGTCCTACCATGTGTAGACATCCTCAATGCCTTGATCTCTAATGACGTGCCATCTTTCCGGATTTGTAGTCTATGTCCAGGACAATATGAGTCTTCTTGATGCTAGAGGAGCTGCTTCATTGGGAGTTGATGTAGCATCCTCTGGCTACACATCCTTAGGATGTTCTGACTCATTCTGAGATTCAGAAAAGGATGTATGTTTCTTCTTTTTTGGCTTTGATTTTGGTATCAAAGCTTTCTAGGCTCTTGATATAAGATCTCACCATCTTTAGATCCCTCACACTCATAAATACTAAACTTTTCAAATGGCAGCCATTTCCAAAACTGATATGGAAACTGGAACCATGAACAAGTCCCCACTGATCACTCTTGATGACTTTGACACCTGGTTCCAAAGAATGGAAACTTTCATCAGGTCTCTAGATTCAAGAATGTGGGAGTCTGTTGAGAATGGACCTTACATACCAAGCACCCCCTCTACTACTGGTGGTGGTATGATCCCTAAAGTTGTGGCTAACTACTCTGATAAAGATAGAAGAGAGTAGAGATTGACCAAAAATCCATTACAGCCCTTCAGACTACTCTTCCTAACTCTATATATAGAGGTTTCAAGAAATGAAAATAGCTAAGCAACTGTGGGATGCATTGAAGCTGATGTATGAGGGTTCCTCTGAAGCCAAGGAGAACAAAAAGGATCTCCTAAAGCAGCAGTTTGAAAACTTCACCTTCAAAGCAGGTGAAACCATGACTCAGCAATATTTTAGGTATGTTGAGATTATGGGTACCCTAGTGGATGGAGGAGTTGCTCTTGATAATAGAGACATTGTAAGGAAGTTCATGTCCTCACTTCCTAGGCAATGGACACACTACTGTGTGGTTATCAAGAGAACTGAGAATCTGAAAACTCTACTCTGACAGAGTTATATGGGATTATCGGTGGCTACCAGATGGAGATGAACATGAAAGGTTCATCTGGAAACTCCAATGATCAAATGGGTTCAGCCCTTCATGGGGTTGAAGGGATAGCATAGAATCCTAACATCATCTCATATGCTACCTTGACAACTCACAAAAGGGTCATTTCATCACCTTCCCTAAGACACCAAGGGAGAACTACACTCAAGGAAGCCCATTCCAAGAGACAAGTTCTTCTCAAGCCTTTGTGTCTTCTGATGAAAGTTGTGGTAGCTCCCTTTTCACCCTTGAAGACCTGGACTGTATCCATCCAGATGATCTAAAGTACATGCAAATAGTCCAGCAGATGGCTCTTTTCACTCACAGAGCCAAGAAGTTCTACAAGCAGACCAGAAGGAAGTTCCCCAGCAATGCAACCAGTGGAAAGTTTGGACTGGACAAAAGCAAAGTCAAGTGTTACAACTGTAACTTGATGGGTCACTTTGCTAGGGAGTGTAAGGCACCAAGAACAAATGGTGGCCAAGCACAATCCAGACCAAACTACACTGACAGGGCTACCCAGAATGAGAAGCCATAATAGCAAGTTGCAGTTGTTGTTGAAGAAGGAGACTTTGACTGGAGCTTTCAGGTGGAAGATGCTTCTCTAAACCAAGCACTGATGGCAGATCATGATGAAGCCAAGGTATTGGAACATCTCTGTACCCCTGAATGCATTGCTAAAGTTAACAAATACAGGTCCTACAACTTAGAAATGAGATCTGATCTTGAGTCCTTAACATCTTAAAAGCTGTTTTTAGAAAGTCTAAAAATGATTATAAACTGAAGATAGAGGACTTAGAGAAAACTATTTCAGTTCTAAAACATGAGCATATAAATTTTAGAACTCAAATCAAATATCTCATAACTAAGCTGACTGAGTGCCAGGCTGAGCTTGTGATCAGCAAAGCCAGGGCAGAAAAGTGTGTTCTTGAAGAAGAGACCTTCAAGAATCTGATATCCTCATCCCTTCATAACAAGGTATGCTATCAAAACAAGTAGGGACTGGGTTCTGATGAGATAGCTCCTCCACACACAATCTTGTCTGTAAGATCACCCAGGTGTGGAACTCATGAAGATGAGCTTCCTCTCATAGACCCCTTAAGTGAAGAGGATGAAGAAGTGATAGTGAAGAATTCCTCTGAGAAGAGTGAAGAGGAGGATTCTAAGAAGGGCCACTATCCTTTTGAGGAGAGAAGAAGACTGTGATGACCAAGTCAATGAGAGAAAACTTGATCAGAAAGAGCAAAAGAAAAGCAAGGAAGGCTCAAGAGATCAAGGCTAAAGAGATCAAGGCTACTTTTGACTCCAAGCAGAAACAAGTTTTTATCTCTGCAGGGTTTGAAGTAGTGAAGACTGAAGACATCAACCTAAAATCTTCTGCTAAGAGTTCTGGTTCATGTTCAAATCATCTCAGTCCCAAGAAGAAGGTTGATCTGATGTGTACCACTGCTACACAGCCTGAATCATCCAACTCCAAGGACAGTCCTCAGCCCAAAAGGATTGTCTTAGCATCTGCAAATATGAAGGTGGAGAGGAGATATGATCAAAGTCAGTCTTGTTCTCAGCAGAAGGCTCTTGTGAAGAAGAAAATTGAGTGTGTCATGTGTGAAAGTACCGCTCATCTTACTAAAGATTGTCCATATAATCCTAAAGGTACTCTTCACATGACCAGGACAAGGACTTCCAAGAGTTCCAAGAAGATTCAAGCTTCGAAAGGAAAATCTGTTTCCTTCGGAAGCTCCAAAACTAAGAAGAAAGCAAGTGGAAAATTGCCTTCGGAAGAAAATTTGGTCTCGGAAGGAAGGAATACTTCCGAAGCACTAAAGTATGCTGCAGTGTCGGCAGAATCTTCTGAAGGTCCAGTCATCAAAACTTCCGAAGTCTCAAAAGCTTCCGAAGTGTTGAAGGCCCAGTCCAAACTTCCAAAGGTGGTGTAGAAGTCAAAGAAAGACCAAGTGACTGGATGTTCTACATCAACAACAACTTAAGATTCTCATAGCACAACTATAGGATCTATTAATGTTGCATTCCTTCTGTTTCTCTTAGTGAGCCCAAGACAAGTAAGGCTTGGATTTCCAAATGTAACTAATCATTTTCTTTGTGCAGGGACAGCTCAACACAAAAACAATGTCTGGATCATTAACAGTGGTTGTTCCAGGCACATGACAGGCAATAGGTCACTACTCTAGAACTTTGAAAGGAATGATGGAGGGCCAGTTGCTTTTGGAGGAGATAAAGGTGGTTACATTTCGGAAGGGGCAAGGTCACAAATGGTAAGCTCAGCATTGAAAAGGTAAACTTTGTTAAGGAGCTTGGGTATAATCTTCTGAGTGTATCCTAATTTTGTGATCAAAGTTATAACATGCTCTTTACTGAGCATGAGTGCATTGTTCTCAAGCCCGGGGTGGTCATTCCTCATGAGCATATTCTGCTTAGAGCCCCCAGGAAAGGAAACATGTACAAGATGGACTTGCAAGAAACATCTCCCTCTAGAGAAGTTTCATGCTTTCTGTCTAAAGCCAATAGTGATGTGTCTTTCCTATGGTATAAAATAATGTGTCATGTAAACTTTAAAAACATGAATAAATTGATTAAGAATGATTTGGTAACTGGAATGCCAAAGAAAGAGTTTACAAGTGATGATCATTGTGTTGCATGCCTAAAAGGGAAGCAACATAAGGTATCTCATAAGCCTAAGGAAATAAACTCCATCACTACACCCCTACACGTGTTACATATGGATCTTTTTGGCCCCACTAGTGTAATGAGTCTAGGAAGGACCTCTTATTGTTTAGTGATCACAGATGACTTTACAAGATTCGCTTGGGTCTTCTTCCTTAGAACTAAGGATGAGACTCTTGAGATTTTGAAGAATTTCATCGTAAGGATTGAGAATCAATCTGATCACAAGGTTAAAAGCATAAGATGTGATCAAGGAACTGAATTCAAGAATGAAATCCTTGATACATTCTATGATGAAAAGGGTATTACAAGACAATACAGTGCTCCCAGGACTCCTCAACACAATGGTGTTGCTGAGTAAAGAAACAAGACACTGATTGAAGCTGCAAGAATCATGTTTTCTGACTCTAAGCCGCCCATCACCTTCTGGGCAGAGGCAGTGTAACATCCGGTTAATTACTTATTTTGAAGCCGACGGATGAAGAAAAGAAAAAGAAATAAAGTCCAAAGTCGAGCGACCAAACTCGCCAACGAGAGAAAGTTGGGAAAGTGGGAGTATTTAAGGGGGAGGGCAACCTTTTTCCCTCTCCCCACACCCACCAAAATCAGCCAAAGAAAGAGGAGAAGGAGAGAAAGAAGAGAAAAAGGAGGAAAAGTTGGTTTGGGTTGGTTCGAGTAGCCAAAATCGTTGAGAAGCGAGTCAAATCAAAGCTCTACTCATTGTGGTCGCTTGTGTGAGTTCTAGGACCCCTCTTTTAAACGTTTTTGAATGATTTGGGGCAAGAACACATATGAAAACCCGTTTTTGAGTGTATGCATGTTTGACCCGTTTGTATGTGTATGTGTGTGTATGATGCGTTTGAGTCTTGATTGTGAGCTTACGTGTGCTTGAATGGTGTTGTGGTATGCATCCCTCAGGTTTAGAATGGTTGATTTGGGCTTAAAAGTGGGTTTAGATGAGTTTGGAGGCCGAAAACCCTCGGTTGTAGTCGGGATGAACTGCATTCTGCATCAGCTAGGGCTAGGCGACCGACTAGAGGCCGAATGGAGGTCATACGGCTGAATAGGGTGCGATTGGGGTCCATTCGCATGATTGGGATCCATTCGCATGATTGAAGGTCCATTCATTGAAAGACCAGTCGAATGAAGGTCATGCGATTGAAGGTCTAGTCGCATAAGTGCTCATCCGTATTAGTCCCGTTCGCATAAGGTCCATCCGCATTAGTCCATTCGCACGATTGGGTGTTCATTCGTATGAGTGTTTATCCGCATTGGTTCATTCACATGATGTTCAGTCGCATGGAGGCCATGCGATTGAAGGATGTCCATACGCCCGAATAGGCTGTTGCACCCAAGGAACAGTGTAGTGTAACTTCTGACTTTCGGGGGAAAGTGGAGATGTAAGTTTTGACGTAAAGGTTCCCGTAAGAGTATGTAAGATGTCGATTGAGACCTTAGAGAGCACGTTGGACATGATGTTGATGATGTTGCATGATATGCATTTTATGTATATATGATGTTTCCCTGTATGTTGATGATGACTATGTATGTTATGTTCCTTGTTACGATGTATGTTTATCTTTCCTATGGCTTTACGTGTGATGTTAATGAATAAATAAAGTATTATGTAACGTAAAGTGAAAGATAAAGACAAGAGGAACATGAAGTAAGAATGCATGCATTAATGAGTAATAAAAGTAAAGATAGTCTGGTGAGCATGGCATGAACATCGGGGTCTTTCTTTGTGATTGACCATTTGCATTGAACTATTGCTGCATACCTTAGAACTGTGACCACGAGGTGTGATGCACCGTTATAGAAGGTCTATGATAGGTCTAGGTCCAAAACCATGAACAGAAAGGTATCGCATATGGAAATGGTACACCTACATTCATACCTTAGGTGCTGCGACCATGAGGTGCGGTGCACCGTTATAGAAGGTCTTGACAGGCCTAGGTCCAAAACCATGAACAGAATTAGGTGCTGCGACCATGAGGTGCGGTGCACCGTTATAGAAGGTTTGTGATAGGCCTAGGTCTAGTACCATGAACAGAAGGGTAAGGTTTATGGTTGATAGAAGGGAAAAGTAAAGAATGAAGCATGAAAGATTAAAGAAGAAAATGATGATAGTATCTGTATGTACGTATAATGTATGATCACGAATGAATGCAAAGTATAGTATGATTTTGAAAGAAAGTAAGAACGGTTTTACGAAAGAAAAGTATGTTTTATTATAAACTAGAACTTACTCAGCAATGCTGACTTTGATGTGTTTCCAGTTGGCAGGTAATAGTTGCTGAGATGGCACGAGGCGGCTACTCAGCTCTTTGGGATGGCATTCTTTTGTTAATGTTTTTGCAATGTAATGCGAACGAATGATGTTTTGAAATGAACGTTTGTATTAACTTGCAAAAGCATTTGTAATGATATGAAAAGTTATTTTTATGTTTCCGCTGCAATATTTTCATAAGGCAAATGTAATTTATATGTTTTAAGTGCGATGAGGATCCAGCTGTAAGCGTCCCGAGAATGGGGCCTTACAAGTTGGTATCAGAGCCAAAGTTTAAGTCAAATGGGTAGAATTTTCAAAATAAACCTTTACTTAAACTGAGAATGGGATGGAAAGGGAATGGGATGCCACTCTGAGTAGCTGTGTGCCATCAGGTATTTTCGTAAGTTAACCAGTTTTATGTGCGCATGGTATGTGGTTATGTGTTGTATGTAGATTTAAATACTGATATAGTCAGGATAGGTAATGCTCGGGGTGTGAAGAGTAAAGTAAGTGGCTAATCACAACTGGCCACTGTAATTAAAGACTTACTATACTTGACATAAACTGAGTGGTTCCTTGAATGACCGTGTTGATGTTTGAATCTTTCAGTGTGCGTGTGATGGCCGGTGGTAGATCTTCAAAAGCTTCACGGGGTGGAGGTCACGGTGTTGAACCGTGACCCAAGAGGGGAACCCAGAGTCGAGAAAGTGGTTCATGAAGAACCAGAGACCCCTCATCCGGAGGGTGGCAACGAAAGCGCCGATCTGAGAGCCTCAGTAAAGGAGGCTGTTGTAGAAGAAGTCCATCAAGTCATGCAGACAATCTTACCGTCTGTGGTGACTGAAGTTATTAAGGCTGTACGAGAAGGGGATAGAAAGGAAAGAAACAGGTCCTCGGGAGGACGAGACCAACCGAAGCCGGAAACGGTTCTCTCTGATGATGAAGAGGAGGAAGAAGAAGAGCCTGCGCTGGAGGCGGCACGAGGCTGTAACTATGGGGCGTTTATGAGATGCAAGCCCCCAACTTTCGACGGAAACGGAACTGTTGTTACTGCTCACAGGTGGGTGAGGGAAATGGAGGTTGTTCTCAATATCAGTGAGTGCCGTGAAGATCAGAAGGTGGAATTCGCTACCCACTCTTTTGTGGATTCAGCTCTGTGCTGGTGGGACAACATTATCCAAGCTGAGGGTAGCAGGGCCATCGGGAGGATGAGATGGTCTGAGCTGAAAAAGTTGGTGATTGAGGAGTTTTGTCCTCATCAGGAAATGGACAAGGTCGAAAGGGAATTCCTGCAACTGGAGGCAGGACTATGACGCACCAGCAGTACACCATGAAATTAAACGAGATGGCACGTCTGGTGCCGGATCAGGTGACACCTCTGTCTCGAAAAATCAAGAGGTACATTCAGGGTTTACCAGCGGATATTCGCAGGCACATGATCGCTGCCCGGCCAAGCATGTTTAGTTGGTAGTGGATTTGGTAGGGAGACTGTATGATGAGAGGATGGTGGTGGTGAATGAAGGTGGAAAGAAGAGCGGTGGTGATCGAAACTAGCAGGGGAAGAGGTTTGGTCGGGGTAATGCTTCGACGGGTAACAAGAAGGCACGAGTGGACGACCGTCGTGTGGTCGCATCGGGTGCGGGTGTAAAGAAGTGTGATAGGTGTGGGAGAGAACATATCGGGGAATGTAGGCTGGGGTTGAATGTGTGCTTCAAATGTGGGAAGCCAAGGCATATAGCCAAGGACTGTCGTACGGTCCATGTTTTAACTGTGGCATGGAGGGTCACGTGAACAAGGATTGTAAGAAGCCCAGGGCTGAGAGTTCTGGGGTGAAGAAAACTGGAGGTGAAGGACCAAGGGCGAGCGCCAGGACATTCACAATGACACAGGAGGAGGCTAGGACGGACCCTGATGTTGTGTCCGGTACATTTCTAGTGAACCAAACTTTAGCTTCCGTGTTATTTTATTCGGGTGCAAGTAAAAGTTTTATTTCTACTGCTTTCTGTGCTAAACTGCCTATTAGTAGTAGACGTGTTGATGCGCCCTTCGATGTAGAAACTGCCATAGGTAAGTCTACAGGATTTCTGAGATGATAGAGAACTGTGACGTGGAACTTGAGGGTCATAAGTTTCCTGTTAGACCCTTCGTGATGACCTTAGGTGGTTTCGATTTGGTTCTTGGGATGGATTGGTTAGCAAACTTCAAGGCGAACATTGTGTGTCATAAGAAGATGATTTTTCTGACAGCGCCTGATGGGAGTTCGGTAACAGTCTATGGAGATCGGGTCACGACGATCCCGAAGGTGATTTTGATGGCGGTGGCGGGAAAGTGTATGAGGCATGGATGTAGTGCCTACCTAGCCTATGTAAAGGATGTGGATACGCCAACACCACACCTATCTCGTTCTAGTTGTGTGTGACTTTCCAGATGTGTTCCCAGAAGACTTACCAGGAGTGCCACCTAACAGAGAAATCGAGTTCCAGATTGATCTGATACCGGGTGCCCAACTTGTCGCTAAGGCATCGTATCGGTTGGCTACGACAGAGATGAAAGAGTTGATGTGGCAGTTGCAAGAGCTACTTGATAAGGGGTTCATTAGACCGAGTATCTCTCCTTGGGGTGCTCCGGTCATGTTTGTAAAGAAAAGACGGTAGTATGAGGATGTGCATTGAATACCAAGAGCTGAAAAAGTTGACGGTGAAGAACGATACCCCTTACCAAGAATAGATGATTTGTTTGATCAGCTTCAGGGTGCCAGTTGGTTTTCAAGGATACCTTTGATCTGGTTACCATCAGTTAGAGGTGAAGGAGCAGGATGTCCCTAAAACAGCTTTTCGCACACGCTATGGTCACTACGAGTGTCTTGTCATGTCTTTTCATTTGACCAATGCGCCAGCTGCTTTTATGGATTTGATGAACCGTGTGTGTCGGCCTATGCTGGATCAATCAGTGATTGTGTTTATCGATGATATCCTGATTTATTCGAAGAGCGAGATAGAGCATGGGGTCACATTCGGGAGGTTCTAGAGACGTTGAGGAGGGAGAAGTTGTATGCAAAATTCTCCAAGTGCGCGTTTTGGTTGCGTGAAGTTCAGTTCTTGGGTCATGTGGTGAATCCTGACGGGATTATGGTGGACCCGACTAAGGTGGAGGCAGTGATGCAATGTAAGTCTCCTAAGACGCCACCCGAGATTCGTAGTTTCTTGAGTTTGGCAGGCTACTACAGAAGGTTTATCCAAGACTTTTCTAAGATTGCTTCCCCACTAACAAGTTGACCCGAAAGGATGTGAAGTTTGTATGGGGTCAAGCTCAAGAGAAGGCATTTGAAGAATTGAAGGTGAGACTGACTCAAGCTTCTGTTCTGTCATTATCCGATGGAAGCGAAGATCTGGTGGTTTATTCGATGCTTCCTACTCGGGGTTGGGGTGTGTGTTAATGCAGAGAGGGAAGGTCATAGCCTATGCATCCCAACAGTTGAAGGTTCATGAGGTCAATTACCCTACTCATGACTTGGAGCTAGCAGCCATGGTCTTTGCACTAAAGATTTGGAGGCACTATCTTTACGGGATGAAGTGCACCATATTCACGTACCACAAAAGCTTGAAGTACTTCTTTGAGCAGAAAGACATGAACATGAGGCAGCAGAGATGGTTAGAGCTTATAAAGGATTATGATTGTGAGATCCATTACCATCCGGGCAAGGCAAACTGGTGGCTGATGCCCTTAGCTGAAAGAGAGGCCCGAGCCGATTCGGGTGAAAGCATATCAAATGATCATGACCTCTGATGTGATGAAGCAAGTCAAAGAGTTTCAAGATGAGGCACTGAAAGAAGATCATCTTAACTCTAAGAGGATAAGAGGTCTGGTTGGGGAATTGGGTGAAAACACACTTGGTGTTAAAACCCGATTTGAACGGGCGTGGATTCCTCGTCTTGGGGATCTACAGGCAAAGATAATCGATGAAGCTCACAAGACTTGATACTCCATTCATCCTGGCACCACAAAAATGTACCAAGACATGAAGAAGAATTATTGGTAGCCGGGTATGAAGCGCGATGTGGTGGAGTATGTGAGTAAGTGCCTTACTTGTTTACAGGTGAAGGCTAAGCATCAAAAGCCGTATGGGAAGATTCAACCTTTGGATATTCCAGAATGGAAGTGGGAGCACATCACCATGGATTTCATTACGAAATTTCTACGTACCCCAAAAGGGTACGATGCCATATGGGTGATTGTCGACCGCTTGACGAAGAGTGCTCACTTCCTACCGATCGGTGAGACATATTCATCTGAGAGGTTGGTGGATCTATTCATCAAGGAGATTGTAACTCGTCATGGTGTGCTAGTGTCTATTGTATCTGATCGTCACACCCGGTTTACGTCCAAATTCTGGAAGAAATTCCACGACGCCATGGGGACGAGGTTACATATTAGCACAGCTTATCATCCCCAAACTTATAGTCAGTCCGAAAGGACCATTCAGACACTGGAAGACATGCTTCGGGCATGTGTAATTGATTGTGTGGGAAGTTGGGATGACCACTTACCGTTAGCGGAATTCTCATACAACAACAGCTATCATGCCAGCATAGGTATGCCACCATATGAGATACTATACGGTAGGAGATGCAGGACACCCGTTTATTGGGGTGATATTGGTCAGAAAGAATTGGGGAGTGTCGAGGTAATCGAGGCTACGACTGAGAAGCTCGAAAAGATCAAAGCCTTCATGAAGGCAGCCAAATTTAGACAGAAGTCGTATGTTGATAAACGACATAGACCGATTAAGTTCCAGGTGGGTGACCGGGTTATGTTGAAGGTCTCACCCTAGAAGGGCATCATTCGATTCCGAAAGCGGGGCAACTTGAGCCCAAGGTACATAGGCCCTTTCTGAATCATCGCTCGAGTAGGAGAGGTGGCCTATAGACTAGAGTTACCAGATGAGTTAAGCGGAATTCACCCGACGTTCCATGTATCTCATCTGAGAAAGTGTTAACTGATGAAGACATGATGTCCCACTAGAGGATGTCGAAGTAGATGAAAGGCTTAATTATATGGAACAACCAGTGGCAATCATTGATAGAAAAGAGAAGAGGCTGAGAAATAAAGTGGTTCCTTTTGTGCATGTACAGTGGAAGCACAGGAAGGGATCCGAGTTAACGTGGGAGACTAAGGAAGAATGAGACAGCATTACCCACGTTTGTTCAAAGAATAGCAGGTTTCGGGGATGAAACCTATTAAGGAGGGTGGACTTGTAACACCCGGCTATTTACTTATTTTGATGCCGACGGATGAAGAAAAAAAAGAAATAAAGTCCAAAGTCGAGGGACCAAACTCGCCAATGAGAGAAAGTTGGGAAAGTGGGAGTATTTAAGGGGGAGGGCAACCCTTTACCCTCTCCCCACACCCACCAAAATCAGCCAAAGAAAGAGGAGAAGAGAGAAAGAAGAGAAAAAGGAGGAAAAGTTGGTTCGGATTGGTTCGAGTAGCCAAAATCATTGAGAAGCGAGTCAAATCGAAGCTCTACTCGTTGTGGTCGCTTGTGTGAGTTCTAGGACCCCTCTTTTAAACTTTTTTGAATGATTTGGGGCTGGAACACATCTAAAAACCCGTTTTTGAGTGTATGCATGTTTGACCCATTTGTGTATGTGTATGTGTGTGTATGATGCGTTTGAGTCTTGATTGTGAGCTTATGTGTGTATGATGCGTTTGAGTCTTGATTGTGAGCTTATGTGTGTATGATGCGTTTGAGTCTTGATTGTGAGCTTATGTGTGCTTGAATGGTGTTGTGGTATGCATCCCTAAGATTTAGGATGGTCAATTTGGGCTTAAAATGGGTTTAGATGAGTTTGGAGGCCGAAAACCCTCGGCTGCAATCGGGATGAACTGCATTCTGCATCAGCTAGGGCTAGGTGACCGACTGGAGGCTGAATGGAGGCCATACGGCCGAATAGGGTGTGATTGGGGTCCATTCTCATGATTGGGATCCATTCGCATGATTGAAGGTCCATTCACACGTTTGAAAGGCCAGTCGCATGGAGGTCATGCGATTGAAGGTCTAGTCACATAAGTGCTCATCCGCATTAGCCCCATTCGCATAAGGTCCATCCGCATTAGTCCATTTGCACAATTGGGTGTTCATTCGCATGGGTGTTTATCCGCATTGGTTCATTCGCATGATGTTCAGTCGCATGGAGGCCATGCGACTGAAGGATGTCCATACACCCGAATAGGGTTGTTGCACCCGAGGAACAGTGTAGTGTAACTTCTGACTTTCGGGGGAAAATGAAGATGTAAATTTTGACGTAAAGGTTCCTGTAAGAGTATGTAAGATGTCGATTGATACCTTAGAGAGCACGTTGGACATGATGATGATGATGTTGCATGATATGCATGTTATGTATATGATGTTTCCCTGTATGTGTGATGATTGTGGCCACGAGGAACATGAAAAGAGGAACATGAAGTAAGAATGCATGCATTAATGAGTAATGAAAGTAAAGATAGTCTGGTAAGCATGGCATGAACATCGGGGTCTTCTTTGTGATTGACCATTTGCATAGAACTATTGCTGCATACCTTAGGTACTGTGACCACGAGGTGCGATGAACCATTATAGAAGGTCTATGAAGGCCTAGGTCCAGAACCATGAACAGAAAGGTATCGCATATGGTAATGGTACACCTACATTCATACCTTAGGTGTTGCGACCATGAGGTGCGGTGCACCGTTATAGAAGGTCTGTGACAGGCCTAGGTCCAGAACCATGAACAGAAAGGTATTGCATAGTAAACCTAAACTTTACCTTAGTTGTTGCGACCATGAGGTGCGATGCACCATTATAGAAGGTCTGTGATAGGCCTAGGTCCAGTACCATGAACAGAAAGGTAAGGTTTATGGTTGATAGAAGGGAAAAGTAAAGAATGAAGCATGAAAGATTAAGAAGAAAATGATGATATTATCTGTATGTACGTATGATGTATGATCACGAACGATAGCAAAGTATAGTATGATTTTGAAAGAAAGTAAAGAACGGTTTTACGAAAGAAAAGTATGTTTTATTATAAAACTAGAACTCACTCAGCAACGCTGACTTTGATGTGTTTCCAGTTGGCAGGTAATAGTTGCTGAGGATGGCACGAGGCGGCTACTCAGCTCTTTTGGATGGAATTCTTTTGTTAATGTTTTTGCATTGTAATGCGAACGAATGGTGTTTTGAAATGAACGCTTGTATTAACTTGCAAAAGCATTTGTAATGATACGAGAAGTTATTTTTATGTTTCCACTGCAATATTTTTATAAGGCAAATGTAATTTATATGTTTTAAGTGAGATGAGGATCCAGCTGTAAGCGTCCCGGGAACGGGGCCTTACAGGCAATCAATACTGCCTGCTATGTGCAGAACAGAGTTTTAGTGGTTACGACTCATGGCGAGACTCGTTATGAGCTTTGGCACAAGAGGAAACCTTTCATTGGTTTTCTCAGGTCATTTGGATGTCCTTGCACCATCTTGAATACCAAAGATCAAATTTCCAAATTTGCTGAGAAATTAGGTGATGGACACTTTATTGGATACTCTTCCAAGCTAAGGCTTATAAAGTATACAATATCAGAAATAGAATTGTTGAGAAGTTAGCCAATGTGACTTTCAATGAACACACACCCTGTGTGGCTGGTTTTGGTCCTGATTGGCTGTTTGATCTTGATTTTGTTACCAACTGTTTTAACAAAACTTGTGAGACTATTTCAGGATCTACATATTTCTTATCAACAAGTGATCCTGATCAAGATTTGAGCTGAGAAGACCTTCAAGTAACACATCTTCAGATCCTGTTGTAACTACTTCTGCAAATGAAGTATCTATTAGCACCACAATGACAAACTCAGCTGATACATCCGGAATGCCTTCAAATTCTATCTTAGAGGCTCCATAACTAGATAAAGATACTTCAAATGTAGAAGAAAATAATGGAGGTGGTGATAATGATCAGGAATTTCTTGATGCTGATAACCACTCCATAGATGACAACATCAATGATGTCACACACACATTGGATCAAGTTTCTCTTGATAAGTGTGCTGATGTGGTGCATGAAAAATCTATGCTAGATCTGAATTTCTCTAATTTAGATCTCTCTCGGTAACTTGTTGTGATCCCTCAGCTAAGGATCCACAAGTCTCCCACCATAAACATCATTGGAGATGTTGACACAGGGGTAAGAACAAGAGGACAAACCCATGAAGCAAATGTTTGTCTTCACTCTTGTTTCTTATCCTAGATAAATCCAAAGAAAGTTGATAAGGCTCTGAAGGATGGAAGTTGGGTTGAAGCCATGCAACAGGAGTTGCTTCAATTCCAAAGACAGAAAGTTTGGAACCTTTTTCCTCTTCCTCATGGGAAGACTACCATTGAAACCAAATGGGTGTTTAGGAACAAGAAGGATGATAGAGGCATTAACATCAAGAATAAAGCTAGACTAGTTGTTTAAGGATACACACAAAAAGAAAGGATTGACTACACTGATGTCTTTGTTCATGTAGCAACACTGGAAGCTGTTAAGATATTCCTGGAATTTGCTACATCCAAGAACTTCAAGGTCTATCAACTTGATATAAAGTGTGCTTTTCTTTATAGAGTGATTGATGAAGAGGTGTATGTCAAACAACCACCTGGTTTTGCAGATCCTGATCATCCTGATTATGTCTGCAAGCTTGACAAAGCTCTTTATGGGCTGCATCAAGCACCCAGGAAGTGGTATGAGACTCTATCTCAGTATCTCTGCAAACATGGATACAGGAGGGGTACTATAAATGGAACACTCTTCATCAAAGGACAGAGAAATGACTTAATGCTAGTTCAAGTATATGTAGATGACATCGTTTTTGGTTCACCTAATCCAAGGCTCTACAAAGACTTTAAGAAGTGATGAAGGACAGATTTGAAATGAGTGCTATAGGGGAACTCAATTTCTTTCTGGGAATTCAAGTGAAGCAAGTTGAAGATGGCATCTTCATTAGTCAGTCAAAGTATGTTCAAGACATACTTAAGAGGTTCAACATGACTGATTGTAAGATTGCTAAGACACCCATAGCAAGAAACCACTCCCTTGGACCTGATCTTGAGGGTGAGTGCGTAGATAAACACTTATACAGAGCTATGATTGGGTCTCTTATGTATATTATAGCTAGTAGGCTTGATATCATGTTTGCTACATGTATTTGTGCAAGATATCAAGCCAACCCTAAGATGTCTCATCTTATCACTGTCAAAAGGATTCTAAGATACCTTAAAGGTGCTTCAACACTTGGTCTATGGTATCCTAAGAACTCTGACTTAAATCTGTATGCTTATATAGCTAGTTATTATGGTAGTTGTAACATGACTACAAAGTCTACATCTGGGGGATGTCAGTTTCTTGGTGGAAGGGTTGTCTCATGGCAATGCAAGAAACCATCGTGTGTATCTACATCAAATGCTGAAGCTGAATACATTGCTACGGCAAACTGCTGTGCTCAAGTGCTATGGATTTAGAATCAGATGCTTGACTATGGATTAAATTTCAAGGAGACTCCCATTCACATAGACAACAACAGTGCTATCTCAATCATAGAATATCTTGTGCAGCAGTTAAGGACCAAACATATCAACATCAGGTATCATTTAATTAGAGATAATTTTGAAAAGGAATTAATTAAACTAGTCAAAGTCCACACAAATGAACAATATGTTGATCCGTTTACGAAAGATTTTGATGAACAGAGATTTAATATCTTATATCAGCTATTGGAATGATAAACTTTGAGTAGGTTTTTCTTAAAACTAATTCTTATTATTTCTTAAAATATATGTGTCCTAAGTTGTCTAGTTCATCACTTTCATAAGCTTTTGTCTTTTTTAGATGAAAATCTTTTCAAGACTTTCCTTAGATTTTTGAAAATTTTGATCCTTCAAAAGATATGCTTTTATCTTCGGAAGAAAATCATGCCTTCAAAACAAACAACTGTCTAAGAAATTTACCTTCGGAAGAAATTTCTGAAATATCTTCCGAAGCTTAATACTTGTCTCAGATACTTATAAGTTTTTAAGGAGCATTTTCTTCCGAAGCAAATTAACTCTCGGAAGCTTTGTTCCTCTGGACAAAGTATTCAAGTCTTTATTTTCTTCCGAAGCAAAATTTTCACAACTCTTAGGAAAATCTTTCAAAGTCATTTTAGCTTCAGAAGCTTTTTCATTAAAACTTCCGAGGAAAATTTACCTTCAGAAGCTTTTTGACTTCCAAGAAAACTACTTTTTAAGCAAAAGTAACTACTTTTTGAGCAAAAGTAAACTACTTTTTCAGAGGTGGGACCGACATCTGGATTTCAAAGATCCTCTTTCATTAAACTTTATCTGAAATCCTTTTTAACATATAAACCCAAGGGTTTCCCCCTCTTTCTATCATCTACTTCTTTCCTTTAGACCTAAAAACCCCAAATTTCTCTCTGAAATTTCTTTCTTTCTTCTTTATTCATCCTTAAGCTTCCTTAAAATGGCCAACCTTAACCGCATAAATGATCCGAACTTTTCCATGCAGTTACACAGGCAACATAACCAAGTTGCTCTGTTACACTCTGAGAAAGATCCTCATTTCTAGAGGTTTTCCGATTCTTAACTCTATCCAACTACTTAACCTCCCTAACCATTTATCTTACTCTTTATAAGGATCAACTACTAGAATTTTAGAAGACCTGCCAAGAGGTCGTCATGGATGGGAGAAGGCATTGTCTGCCACAGTGCAGGGGAGAACATTCTTCATCACTCCGGCCATCATCGACATGCATCTTTAGTTGGATGATGAAGAAGGTCAGGTGTTTTTTCCCAAAGAAGTTGTTAACCAGTCCTTTGAGCAAATGGGCTATGAGGGAGACTATTATGTCAAGACCTTCAAGAAAGGGAAAGTCTCATCCCAATAGAAATTCCTGCTCCATGTGGTTATCCATAGCTTATCAAACAAGCATGGTGGATGGGACCAGATTCCTGAGGATCTCTCCTTCATTGTTCATGGGATGGTTTAGGGAGTCAAGTTCAGGTACTCTCAATTTTTTTACACTAATCTGCTTGCAAACTTGGACTCCTTAGAGTACTATATGTTCCCTAGATATGTTCAATACATTCTTAACTATGAACTGGGCTCACAGTTAAGGGGAACAGGTAATACTCCTAAATTGGCCAGATGAAGCCCAGCATCTTTAAAATACTGAGAAAGCACACTATTGGCTTCTATGGGATAGAAACAGCCTTTGTCCCAAAAATGTTAGAGCTCATTGCTCAAGGTGACAACGTAGCAGCACCAGCTAGTGTTTAACCCACACCTTCTACATCCCAACCACCTCAACAGCCACAAAACACCCTCACCTACCAAAGAAAACACAAACGAACCCCTACACAGACTATTTAGTCTGTGCAGGTCCCTATATACTCACCCACATAAGAAGAAGTGGACACTGGAGCTCCCACTTCTCCTGAGGAGCAGACCACTCCCATTCCTTCAATAATTAGTGTTGAGGTTCCTCATGCTCAGCCTGATGAGCTCATAAGCCCAAATGCCTTAAGCCATCACTCTGAGTCTCAACACTCAAGTAATCAACCTTCAGGGGACAGTTACCATCCCCAGCCTTTGGACTTAAACCAACCAATCCCTAACCTTGACTTCTATACTGATGATGATCTAGGTTTCAGTGAGTACCATGATTCTCTCTTCTTTTCCCCTACTCAAAGAGATATGAGTGCTCCTGATTCTCCTTCTTCTAGCCCACATCAGTCACCTACTACTGAGGTGGACACTTTTGAACCTGTTCAGGATGTGCATATGGAAGAGGCTCTCACTTTTGAAAGTGATTCCATCATTAAGACCTCAACCATGGCAACTCAGTTCACTGACATCTCAACTGAAGCTGATAGTGAGCAGAGGAAATCCAGCAGCCAAGAACCTGAAGCTGGTGGTGAGAGAGAGGACTCTGGTCCAGTCATCTCATCCCCCAATGATTCTTCTGATGAAGATGAGGGCAATTTAAGACTAAAGGTGCAAAAACTATCTAAAACATGCACCTATTTAGTATCCACGGTCAATCACCTTGAATCTCAAGTGACTACCTTGCAAAACAGGGTCAATGATTAGTAACTTGAGATTTCTTATCTTAAGGAAAAACTAGTTGGGAGACCTTTAAGAGGAGCTCAACCAGGAACATAAGAACCTGTGGATGTGATTGACCTAACTCCTAGCTCACCTATGTATGAGGGTGATGCTACCAAAAAGGGGGAGAAAGTCATTACAATCACAAAACCTGGGAGTTCTTCAGACAGTGTGGACATTAAGGACTCACCATCCTTACTTGCAATTGTGCACACTCAGCAACTTCCTCAAGTTCACATTGATTTGGACTCCATAGACTCCTTCATACAGAGTCTGTTTGAGGAAGGAATACCAAGGGCTATGTCATCTCCACCAACTTCAAATCACATCATTGGGTGGAGGTATGAAAACAACAGAAGAGCCCTCATCATTCTTAGAGTTCAAGGGTAGCAAGAGGTCTTCAATTTTCAGACCTTGAACTTCTATGAAGGTTTGGATCTAGTCAACATACCACTTGTCAATCAAAGCCAATCAAGACAAGCTGACAGGCTGGCTCAAAGAATCCAAGACAGGATCACTGTAAGTTCAACTTTAGAAGGAGACTAAGGCAATCAGTAATGCCATCGGTCAACTGGATGTTGAGGCAGACCCTAAGATTAGTTTCATAGGGGAAACCTTGACTGAAGGCCCAGTGGCAAAACCTGAGAGCCCTATCTCATCATCATCAACTGTTGCAGAGATTCATACCCTTATTGAGACACCTATTGGTGAAGGTGCTTCTTAACCTCTTTTTGGCTAGAGCTTGGATGCTACACCAAGCAATGAAGGCCAAAGCTCTCTCCACCCTGAGTCACAAAGGTTTGTGAGTGACAAAGGGAAAAGAAATATGATAGCTAACGAGATTGAGGAGGAGGAGAGAGAGGAGAAGAAAGCTGAGGGGAGAAAGTTCCTCTTCTAGGTCTGCAAGACTCATGGAAACTGCTATCAGGGTTGCCCCCAGACCAAACACTTAGGATGATGAGTTGAGGAGAGACATGATCAACTACTTGCAGACCAGGAACTATGACATTGACAATGTCATTTATCTCCCCTTAGAGGAGTTAAATGAACTGGTTGATAAAGAAAGGTCAATAGAGAAGAAAGAGGGAGAAGAAAGAGTCAGAAGATGTTGAGCTACTGGTACAAATTAAAGAAGAAAGAAGAAAGAAAATGTTATATAAGCATGTGCCCACTCTCTCCCTAGTTCAAGAAAGTCCTGCACATGAGGATGTGGTTCAACAAGAACCTCAAGTAGACAAAGAATAAGACAGGATCAATATGATCAACTACCTGAGTGCCATAGGCCTTTATCAGCAGATGCACTTCTTCCCTTATCCTATGACTATGTTGAGTTTGAGTATCTCAAACAACTTGAACTTGAGATAGTCAAGGAAAGAAAGACTACCAAAAGGAAACTAAGGGAAGAAGCTGCTAAGTCAAGAGCCATCATCTAGAATAGCATGAAGAAGTCTGCAGATAGGCAGAGGATGATGAGCTTCTTGAAGCTGTATGGATTCTCCAAAGGAGACTTGGCCCTATGGCTTTATCCACTATGGATGAGCATATAAGGGTAATCAAGCAGAAGATCAAGAGTGGAGAGCTGATTGACTTACACTCCCCTCCAAGTCAAGCTCCACCTGAAGTGGAGGTTAAGGTTGAACAACCTGAGACAACACAACCTGAACCTCCTACTAAATCTCAGCAAGCTTCATCTTTTGATTTGCAGCAGGGTCAAACTCCTCTCCTTCTAAACCTGTGAGAGAGGAGACCCAACTGAGAAAGACAAAGAAGATCAATTAGGTGTTGCAGGCCAGTCTTCTCAGTTAAAAGGAACAAAGAGAAAGAAAATGATGGCTTCAAGTGTTGGCTTCGGAAGACTTTGTCTTTGAAGCCATCCTTTTCTTTTTCTTTGTTCCTTTTAACTAAGAAGACTGGCCTGAAGCACCTGATTGACCTTCTTTGTCTTTCTCAGTGGGTCTTCCTCTCTCATAGGTTTAGAAGGAGACGGAGTCTGACCCTGCTGCGAATCAGAAGATGAAGCTTGCTGAGATTCAGCAGGAGTTTCAAGACTCGTAGTATTTGGGATATCATCTTCATAGACTTGCAACTGATGATAACTAGAATGTAAGTCAATTTCGAGGGGAAAATGACAGCTCCTTGAAGTTGGTCAAAAAGATCATCGATACGAGGAAGAGGGTAGCGGTTCTTGATGGTAAGCTTGTTAAGTTCGTGATACTCGATGCACATATGAAATGATCCATCTTTCTTCTTCACGAATAGAAGAGGTGCACCCCAAGGTGAAGAGTTAGGATGAATAAAACCCTTATCGGATAGTTCTTAAAGCTGACTAGCTAGCTCTTGCATTTCCGATGGTGGAAGGCGATATGGTGACTTAGCCACAGGGTTTGCTCCTAGTATCAAATCGATTTTAAACTCGACTTCACGCATGGGAGGTAAACCACAAAGATCATCAGGAAAAACTTGGGGAAAATCTCATAGAATCGGGACATCCTTAAGATCTTTCCCTTTGACTTTGTGTGACCATGTAGGCCTAGAAAGCCATATAGTTCTTGCTTAAGCATTTTCAGGCTTGTGTGCAAGACAAGAGTTTAAGCCATTTGGAGGATTTTTCACCGAATACTTTTAATGTATCCATAAAAGGTAACGAAATACGAATGCACTTCTCGAAACAAATGATCTCAGTATGGTGTTTGACTACCAATCCATACCAATGATAACGTCAAAGCTTCTAAGTTTCATAAGAATAAGATCGATAAAGAAATCATGTGTGTCGAGACTCAAGATACAATCACGAATAACGATATCTACGGTGATCGGTTCTCCATCGGCGACTTCAACGGTGAGAGGTATTTCTGGTTTCGTATGCGGCTTAGAAAGAATGGTTCAAACTCTAACAAGACAAAACTTTTATCGGCTCCAGAATCAAATAGAACGTAGGCATAAGTATTATTAACAAGGAACATACAGTTCACCACAATGTTGTTTGCTTGTGCTTGGTTTGCGTTGATGTTGAAAGCACGTCCTCAGGCTTGTGAAATATTACCCGTAAGACTAGGGCATTGTGGGCGGAAGTGACCAAGTTCCTCATAATTGTAGCAAACACGATTTGCAACCATCATGACATTATTAGGTGGATGGTGACAAGTTGCCACCAAGTGTCCATATTTACCATACAAAGTATAGATGCATTATGAAGCGTTCCCCGGATGATGATACCAACAAACGTTGCACATAGGTTAAGGAACAGCATAGGCCCTAGCTATAGGTACTTGTGCCATGGGTGCAGCCACAGGTACAAGTTGTCTTTGAGGTGGTTGGGTGCAACCATAACATAGTTACAAGTTGGTGTGAACTTGTGTTTCTTCTTGTTGTTATTATTGTAAGACGGTTCAGCTTTTGTCTCCTTTACAGCTCCAATAACCGTCTTCTCCACCTTCTTAGCACCCTTCACAGACATGGTGCCCACTCGTATATGATTCTCGGTGAGTTGAATGGTGATAGTGATGGCTTCCCCCAAAGTTGTGGGTTGACTACCCACCACAACATCTTGGATTTGGAGTGGTACCCCCTTGATGAACTTCTCAATGTTGCGAGGAACGGTTTCGACATATGGGGACAACAGTATGCTCAACTCATGATGCCTAGTTAAGTAGGCCAAGTGAACAACACTATCTTGCTTAAGGTTCTAGAATTCCTCCTCTAGCTTTTGTAGTTCACTCCTCGGGAAAAACTTTAAGATAGCAATGTTCTTGTACTCATCCCAAGTGAGTGCTAACACAGCATCAGCACCACGGTTCCTTTCTCGCTATTCCACCAAGTAAGTGCCCTTTATTAGAGCATACTAGTGGCATAACGAACTTGTGCACCTCAAGACACTCACATTTAATAATGTATTCTCCATGCTTTCAAACCACTCGAGAAGAATAATGGCTCTTTCCTTTCCACTATAGCTAGTGGCTTGCATGAACTAAAGTGTTTGAAAGTGCAGGCTTGATTGTGGTGCCCTTGGCTCGTGCTATTTTCTCCTTGACCATTTCCATTGTTGCTAGAATTGATCATCAAAGTGCTATTTAGTTCAGCAACCATGTTGGAATAATGGCAGCCATTTGTCGCGCAATCATGGCGGCTAACTTGCAGTCGGAACTTCCACGCTTTCCATGGTGACGAGACATGCTATACAAAATAAGTTAGTCATGAGAATTTGGATATAAAAAGATAGTAATTGAAATAAGGATTATCAAGTGTTGTAAGGTACATGGAATGGTTCAATTTGGTATGCATTAACATTTGGATACGTTGACACATCAAGGTAAATTGACCCATTTGCCTTAGAAACATGTGTATGTTGACCATAGTTTATCACTCATCCTAGAAATCCCCAGGTAAGCATGACTAGTCCAGTAGGATTTATGCAAAATTCTTACCTTAACCCGAAGGATTTTTGCCAGGAAATCCAGAATATAGGTGTCCATGTGTCACATAATATTTCTAGGTTCATGAATTCAAAACCTTGATGAGATTTTCATAGATTATACAAAAAGTCTAAGGAATTAAACCCACGATATAAAGCGTTCGATCCCATGTGTCGTCTAGAATAAATTAAGAAGTTTCATTTTTCGGGGAGAATTAAAGAATCAAGAATAAGTTTAGGGGAGACAAGCAACAAAGTTTAGTCAATTACAAGGCAACCTAACTAAAGGCATCAAATTGCACATAAAAAAGGCATCCCTAATTTGATAGCATCATGTAGCATGCAACAATATATATTTACAAGAATATAAAGATTGTAAGGACTACATTTTAAGGCTGATGCAACTCAAACACTTCAAGTCTCTTGCATGTTGCACAAGTACATTAAAGAAGAATGCTTTGGAAGTTTCACACATGCAACAGAATATTCTAAGTGTGAAATATTCCAAATCCAAGACCAATATCTTCCAAAGCCAAAGATGAAGTCTCCGAAGCTTCAGAGAAAAAGTATTCCAAAGCCAACACTTGAAGACATTTTTAGAGTTTGAGTGATCATGATCATCTTATGAAGAAAGGGATGGTCATCATCATAATGAGGAATGTTGATATTTGAAGTCTTCAAAGTGTTTTGGTAGCATCAGCCTAGGGGGAGTTAAATGCAGGACCGGTGAAGGGTGGTCACTTAAAACACAACAACACAAAGAGGGTATTAACTTGACTAATCAAATAGTGAGACTGGATTAACCACAATAGATGATACAAAGAACACAAGTAAATATGAGACAGAAGAAGATAGCAAAATACACAAGGAGATGGTTTTCAAGATTGCAGTATATTGCCTTCTCAAGTTCTTTACAAGTGTTACAAAGCATAAAGGAAAGTTACAAGTACTTGAGATACATATACGACATCCTACAACCGACCACACTTTGAAGGCCAGCTGGATACAATTGACTAGACACAACATAAAATCAATGGTAGAGTCAAAAGGCAGATTGTCTTTTGACTTGTGACTATGACATGCCATAGCTCACATCCTAATATATTACAAAAAGGATAAAGTACATGAAGTAGAAAGTTACAGACTCAAGACTTAATGTACAATTACTTAAGCATGGACCTTTTCACCAACTCATGCAAGTTGGTAACTTTATAGAGTTGCAGCGGAAAGGGGGTCCAACTTTATGTAAAGTACATCAGATAAAGCATATACACTAAAAATCTTTGAAAGAAATCGGTCTTCAAGTGTTGGCTTCGGAAGACTTTGTCTCTTAAGCTCGAGGACTTCAGCTTTGGCTTTGGAAGATATTGGTCTTGGCTTCGGAAGATTTCACACTTAGAATATTTTTGTTGCATGTGTGAAGCTTTCGAAGGATTCTTCTTCAATGTACTTGTGCAGCATGTAGGAGACTTGAAGTGTTTGAGTTGCATCAGCCTTAACATGTATTCCTTACATAGATTCTACTATAAGGTTCATGCATCAACTATAGTCTAGGTCACCATATCTAATAACCTAAATCCCTATACTTATAGGCTCTGATACCAATCTGTCACACCCCAACCTTGACGGCGGAATCATCGAGATATGTAACACCCGGTTATTCTTTTAAAGTTAGTTAAGAAAGAATAAAGTGAAGAAAAGAAAGAAAAGCTATTTAACCCAAGTTGAAGGGTTAAAAGTGTCAAAAGGACAAAATGTTTGAAAAAGTGGGTGTAAAAGGTAATGGCCGCCCATGTTTTCTGCCTACACCTGCATCATTCGGATTTTAGGGAGAAAGAAATAAAAGAGCAGAAAGCTCTTGAATTTTGAAGAAGAACAAGAGCAGGAAGTTCGAATTCAAGGCGGTTGAACTCTGTTGCAAACGGGTTTTTGAAGAAGTCATAACCAAAGGCTGCAAAGGTGAGTTCTAGAACCCCCTTTTTACTCGTTTTAAACTGCCTTGGGGCTGGAAATGCATGTATGAACTTTTTAGAAAAGTTGGGTTTTGTACTCGTATGTGTTATGTGTGTGATTTCCAAGGGGGTTTGATTTTGGGCTATGTATGTGTTTGATGTTGTTATGGTTGTGTTTCTAGGGCTTAAAATGTATGATTTAAGCTTAGAATGTGATAGGTGATGTTTGGGGAGTAATTATGATGTTTAAGTGTGTTATAGACTGCTCATGCGCCTAAATAGTAGCCCATGCACCCAACTGAAAATAACTGCCTAAGTGTTCCCATGCGCCCAAAACCTCATGCGCCCGAATAGTACTCATACGCCTAGAAATAGGCTGAAATTAACTAAGTGTTCATACGCCCAGATAGCTCATGCGCCTAGGCACTGATACGTCTGCATAGTGCTTATGCACCTACAATTGCCCAGAATAGACTAAGTGTTGCTCATGCGCCCCAATAGTGTTGATGCGCCTGAAAGTTTCCCATGTGCCTAAGTGTTCCCCATGCACCCGAAAGGCCATACGCCTGCATAGTGCTCATGCACCTGCATAGTGCCCATGCGCCTAAAGACTTAAAATTATTTCCTGACTTTTGGGGAAAATTGTAAAAGTAGGCTTTGACTTGGGAGGTTCTCGGGGGGCATAGTACGTTGACTTTTTGAGATGATGTGATGGGCATAGTATGTATGATGTATGATTGATGCTTATGCATAATGGTATGTTGCATGTATGTTATGCATTTATGATGGTGCCTTGTTGGCGATGTTTTGTATGATTATGGTTATGTTCCTGTTATGTATGTTCATCTTTCCCATGGCTTTACGCGTTATAGTTGTGAAAGAAATGATAAAGTATTATGTAACGTAAAGTGAAAGATAATGAAAAGAGGAACATAATGATAGAATGCATGCATTAATGAAAGAGAAAGTAAAGAAAGGCTTGCAAGAAAAATGTACGGAGGTGCACGGCTCTAAAATGTGGTAAGCTCAACTGTGTGTGGTTTAGCTAACCCTTAAGGATACACACAGGGGTCCAGTCTTTAGGACTGACCAGTGATATAGTATATGGTTTATAGTGATTACTCACCCCGGTGCTGGTGCCAGGCTTTGTGCGTTATGGAAGTCATTTATGATCTTCGGCCCAGTACCCGCTTTGTGCATACGTTTGGGGTGTAGTATACAGTTGGGATCTTTGCCGCTTGCCCTGGTGCTGGTGCCAAGCTTTATGCGTTATGGAAGTCATTTATGATCTTCGGCCCAGTACCCGTTGTGTGCATACGTTTGGGGTATAGCTGATGACACTGATCTGGAAAGAGTTACAGAGATAAAGAAAGAAAGTGATGAATGGTAAAGAAGATAATAATGTTATTATCTATGTGTGCGTACGATGTGTGATCATGTACGACGATATAGTATGGTTTAAAAAAAGTAAAGAACGGTTTTAACAAAAGTAAAGTATGTTTTTTTAAAACTAGAACTCACTCAGCAATGCTGACTTTTATTTGTTTCTAGTTGGCAGATAAAGGTTGCTGAAGATGGCACGAGGTGGCTACTTGGCTCTTTTTGGATGGCATCCATTTTTTTATATTGCTTTTGTGATGTAATGCGATATGTATTTTGTAATATGACAACGATGTATTATTTTGCAAAAGCTTTTATAATGAAATGAAATTTTGTTTTTAATGTTTCCACTGCAATGTTTATTTAAGTTAATGTAAATATATGTTTTATGTGCAATGATTGGCCAGCTGTAAGCACCCCGGAAATAGAGCCTTACAAGTTGGTATCAGAGCCAAGTTTATGTGAAACGGGTAACTTTTCAAAATAAACCAAAACTTAAACTGAAAATGGGACGGAAAGGGAAGGGATGCCAGTCTGAGTAGCTGCTGCCATAAGGTATTTTCTTAATGTTAACCGTCATTATGTGCGCATGTTATGTGATTTTTTCTGTGTGCCTTTAGTATATTTAGATACTGATGTAGTCAGGATAGGTAATGCTTGGGGTATGAAGAGTAAAGTAAGTGGCTAATCAACTGGCCACTACAACTAAGGACTTACTATACTTGACATAAACTGAGTTGTTCCCTTGAATGACCGTGTTAGTGTTTGAATCTTATAGTGTGTTAGCGGATGGCCGGTGGTAGATCATTGAAGGCTTCACGTGGTGTAGGTCATGGTGGACGTGGTGCTGAACCACGGGCCACAAGAGGAAGGCCTAGAGCCGAGAAGGTGGTTCATGAAGAACCCGAGACCTCTCATCCAGAGGGTGGAGATGAGAGTGCTAACCTGAGAGCCTTAGTGAAGGAGGTTGTTATGGAAGAAGTGTATCAGGTCATGCAGACGATCTTACCGTCTATAGTAACTGAAGTGATTAAGGTTGTAAGAGAAGTAGAAAGAAGAGAGAGGAATAGGTCCCCGGGAGGATGGGAGAGACCGGAGACTGAGACGTTTTTCTCCGAAGATGAAGAAGAGGAGGAAGAGCCTACGCCAGAGGCGGTACGAGGCTGTAACTATGGGGCATTCCAAAGATGCAAGCCCCCTACTTTTAATGGTAACGGCACTGATGTTGCTGCTCACCGATGGGTGAGAGAGATGGAAGTTGTTCTTGACATCAGCGAGTGCCGGGAAGATCAGAAAGTGAAGTTTGCCACCCACTCATTTGTGGACTCGACTTTGTGCTGGTGGGACAATATTGTCCAAGCCGAGGGTAGTCGGGTTATTAGAAGGATGAAGTAGGCAGAGCTAAAAAGGCTGGTGATTGAGGAGTTCTGTCCTCACCGAGAGATGGACAAGGTTGAGAGAGAGTTCCTGTAGCTGGAGGCGGGAACAATGACAGATCAGCAATACACCACTAAGTTCAACGAGATGGCACGGCTAGTGCCAGATCAAGTGACACCCTCATCACGAAAGATCAAGAGATATATCCAGGGCTTGCCGGCGGATGTCCACACGCATATGATCACTGCCCGACCGAGCACGTTTAGGTCGGAGATTGATCTAGCAGGAAGATTGTATGATGAGCGAACGGTGGTGGTGGCTGAAGCCAGCAAGAAAGGTGGTGGTGATCATAATTGGAACAGGAAACGATTTGGACATGGCGGAGCCGCTCCAAACAACAAAGGTGCACGGGTGGATGACCGACGTGTGGTCACATCCGGTGCGGGGGTGAAGAGGTGTGTTAGGTGTGGACGAGAGCACACCGGGGAATGTAGAGTGGGATACAATGTCTGTTTCCGTTGTGGGAGGACCGGACATGTGGCGAAGAACTGTGGGGTAAGAAAGTGTTATACTTGTGGCGAGCAGGGCCATATGAGCAGAGACTGCAAGAAGCCGAGGGCAGAAAGTTCTAGTGCAGGGAATTAGATGACCGGGATTAAAGGGCAGAGGGCGAGTGCCAGAGCGTTCACGATGACGCGGGAGGAGGCTAGGACGGACCCTGATGTTGTGACAGGTACGTTTCTAGTAAATCAAACTTTAGCCTCTGTGTTATTTGATTATAGTGCTAGTAAAAGTTTTATTTATGCTGCTTTCTATGCTAAATTGCCTATTAGTAGTAAGAATATAGATATGCCCTTCGATGCAAAAACTGTCATAGGTAAGTCTACCAGGATTTCAAAGATGATAGAAGGATATGACATAGAGCTAGAAGGTCACAAGTTTCCTGTTAGACCATTTGTGATGACCTTAGGTGGGTTCAATGTAGTCCTAGGAATGGATTGGTTGGCGGACTACGAGACGAATATTGTGTGTCGCAAGAATATGATTCGATTGACAGCGCCTGACGGGAGTTCGGTGGCGGTTTATGGTGACCAAGTCCCTACGATCTCGAAAGTGATTTCGATGGCGGTGGCGGGAAAGTGCATGAGGCGTGGATGTAGTGCCTACTTGGCCTACGTGAAGGATGTGGATATGCTAACACCACAACTGACCAACGTACTGGTGGTGTGTGATTTTCCAGACGTGTTTCCCGAAGACTTACCAGGAGTGCCACCGGACCGGGAGATCGAGTTTCAGATTAATTTGATACCAGGTGCCCAACCTGTAGCTAAGGCACCGTATCGGTTGGCTCCAACCGAGATGAAAGAGTTGATGGATCAATTGCAAGAGCTTCTCGATAAGGGGTTCATTAAACCAAGTATCTCTCCTTGGGGTGCTCCGGTCTTATTTGTGAAGAAGAAGGACGATAGTATGAGCATGTGTATAGACTACCGTGAATTGAATAAGCTGACAATGAAGAATCGGTACCCCTTACCAAGAATTGATGATTGGTTTGATCAGCTTCAGGGTGCCAATTGGTTTTCGAGGATAGACCTTCTATCTAGTTACCATCAGCTGAAAGTCAAGGAGCAGGACATTCCTAAAACAACTTGTCGTACACGTTATGAACACTACGAGTTTCTCGTTATGTCTTTTGGTTTAACCAACGCGCCAGCTGCTTTTATGGACCTAATGAACCGAGTGTGTCGGCTGATGTTGGATAAATCAGTGATTGTGTTCATTTATGATATCCTGATTTATTCAAAGGGCGAGAATGAACATGCCGGTCACATTCTTGAGGTGTTGGAGACGTTGAAAAGGGAGAAGTTGTATGCTAAATTCTCCAAGTGTGCATTTTGGTTGTGGGAGGTTTATTTGTTGGGTCACGTGGTGAATCCTGAAGGTATTATGGTGGACCTGGCAAAGGTGGAGGCGGTGATGCAATGGAAGTCTCCAAAGACGCCATCCAAGATTCGTAGTTTCTTGGGTTTGGTGGGCTATTATAGAAGATTTATTCAAGACTTCTCTAAGATAGCTTCTCCGTTGACCAAGTTGACCGGAAGGATGTAAAGTTTGTATGGGGTCAAGCTCAAGAGAAGGCGTTCGAGGAGTTAAAGACGAGGTTGACTCAAGCTCCTGTCTTGTCGTTACCCGATGGAAGCGAAGATTTGGTGGTTTATTCAGATGCTTCCTACTCGGGGTTGGATGTGTGTTGATGCAAAGAGGAAAGGTTATAGCCTATGCATCCCGACATTTGAAGGTTCATGAGGTTAATTATCCTACTCATGATTTGGAGCTAGCAGCCATGGTCTTTGCGTTAAAATATGGAGGCACTACCTCTACGGGACGAAGTGCACCATATTCACTGACCACAAGAGCTTGAAGTATTTCTTCAAGCAGAAGGACTTGAACATGAGGCAATGGAGATGGTTGGAGCTCATAAAGGATTATGATTGCGAGATCCATTACCATCCAGGCAAAGCCAACGTGGTGGCAGATGCCCTTAGCCGAAAGGAGAGACCCGAGCCGATTCGGGTGAAGGCTTACCAATAAATTATGACCTCTGATGTGATGAAGAAAGTCAGGGAGTTTCAAGATGAGGCATTGAAAGAATATCATCTTAACTCAGAAAGAATAAGAGGCCTAGCTAGGGAATTGGGTGAAAACACATTCGGTGTTAGGACCCGATTCGGGCGAATGTGGATTCCTCGCTATGGGTATCTACATGGAAGGATTATAGCTGAAGCTCATAAGATTCGATACTCCATTCATCCCGGTGCTACAAAGATGTATCAAGACATGAAGAAAGATTATTGGTGGCCGGGTATGAAGCGTGATGTTACGGAGTATGTGAGTAAGTGCCTTACTTGTTTACAAGTGAAGGCCGAGCATTAAAAGCCGTATGGAAAGATCCAACTTTTGGATATACATGAGTGGAAGTGGGAACATATCACTATGGACTTTATTATGAAACTACCGCGTACCACGCGAGGGTATGATGCCATATAGGTGATTGTGGACCTTTTGACAAAGAGTGCTCACTTCCTACCGATTCGCGAGACATATTCTTCCGAGAGGTTGGTGGATGTTTTCATTAAAGAGATCGTAACTCGTCATGGCGTGCCACTGTCTATTGTGTCTGATCGTGACATCCGGTTTACATCCAAATTTTAGAAGAAATTTCATGATGCAATGGGGACGAGGTTACATATTAGCACGGCATATCATCCTCAGATGGATGGTTAGTCAGAAAGGACTATTCAGATGCTAGAAGATATGCTCCGGGCATGCATCATTGATTTTGGAGGAAGTTGGGATAACCACCAACCGTTAGCTGAGTTCTCATAATAATAGTTATCATGCCAGCATTAGTATGTCCCCTTATGAGATGCTATACGGGAGGAGATGTAGAACACCCGTGTGTTGGGGTGATATTGGTCATAAAGAGTTATGGAGCGTCGAAGTGGTCAAGGCTACAACTAAGAAGCTGGAAAGGATCAAAACCTTTATGAAGGCAGCTAAAGATAGGCAAAAGTCATATGCTAATAAATGATGCAGACCGATTGAGTTCTAGGTGGGTGATAGAGTATGTTGAAGGTCTCACCTTGGAAAGGTATCATCCGATTCAGAAAGCGGGGCAAGTTGAGCCCAAGGTACATAGGGCCTTTCCGAATCATTTCTCGAGTAGGAGAGGTGGCCTATAGACTAGAGTTACCAGATTAGTTAAGTGGAATTCACCCAACATTCCATGCATCTCATCTAAGAAAGTGTTTAGCAGACGAAGATATGATTGTACCACTGGAGGATATCGAGGTAGATGAACGGCTCAATTATATGAAGCAACTAGTGGCGATCATTGATCGTAAAAAGAAGAGTTTGAGTAATAAAGTGGTTCCTCTTGTGTGTGTACAGTGGAAGCACAGGAAGGGATCTAAGTCTACGTAGGAGACTGAAGAGGAAATGAGACAGCATTACCCACAATTGTTTGAGAAATAACAGGTTTCAGGGATGAAACCTATATAAGGGGGTGGACTTGTAACACCCGGTTATTCTTTTAAAGTTAGTAAAGAAAGAATAAAGTGAAGAAAAAGAAAGAAAAACTATTTAACCCAAGTTAAAGGGTTAAAAGTGTCAAAAGGACAAAATGTTTAAAAAGTGGGTGTAAAAGGTGATGGCCGCCCATGTTGTCTGCCTACACCCGCCTCATTCGGATTTTCGGGAGAAAGAAAGAAAAGAGCAGAAAGCTCTCGGATTTTGAAGAAGAACAAGAGCAGGAAGTTTGAATTCAAGGAGATTGAACTCTGTTGCAAACGGGTTTTTGAAGAAGTCATAACCAAAGGCTGCAAAGGTGAGTTCTAGAACCGCCTTTTTACTTGTTTTAAACTATCTTGGGACTGGAAATGCATGTATGAACTTTTTATAAAAGTTGGGTTTTGTACTCGTATGTGTTTATGTATGTGATTTTGGGGGGGTTGATTTTGGGCTATGTATGTGTTTGATGTTGTTATGGTTGTGTTTCTAAGGCTTAAAATGTATGATTTAAGCTTAGAATGTGATAGGTGATGTTTGGGGACTAAATTATGATGCTTAAGTGTGTTATAGACTGCTCGTGCGCCTAAATAGTAGCCCATGCGCCCAACTGAAAATAACTGCCTAAGTGTTCCCATGCGCCTAAAACCTCATGCGCCCGAATAGTACTCGTGCGCCTAAAAATAGGTTGAAATTGACTAAGTGTTCATACATCCAGATAGCTCATGCGCCTAGGCACTAATACGTCCGCATAGTGCTCATGCGCCTACAATTGCCCAGAATAGACTAAGCGTTGCTCATGCGCCCCAATAGTGCTGATGCGCCTGAAAGTTGCCCATGCGCCTAATTGTTCCCGGGGGCATAGTAAGTTGACTTTTTGAAGTAAAATATGATGTGATGGGCATAGTATGTATGATGTATGATTGATGCTTATGCATAATGGTATGTTGCATGTATGTTATGCATTTATGATGGTGCCTTGTATGGCGATGTTTTGTATGATTATGTTTATGTTCCTGTTATGTATGTTTATCTTTCCCGTGGCTTTACGCGTTATAGTTGTGAAAGGAATGATAAAGTATTATGTAACGTAAATTGAAAGATAATAAAAAGAGGAACATAATGATAGAATGCATGCATTAATGAAAGAGAAAGTAAAGAAAGGCTTGCAAGCAAAATGTACGAAGGTGCAAGGCTCTAAAATGTCGTAAGCTCAACTATGTGTGGTTTAGCTAACCCTTAAGGATACACGCAGGGGTCCAGTCTTTATGACTGACCAGTGATATAGTACATGGTTTATAGTGATTACTCACCCCGGTGCTGGTGCCAGGCTTTGTGTGTTATGGAATTCATTTATGATCTTCGGCCCAGTACCCGCTTTGTGCATACGTTTGGGGTGTACTATACAGTTGGGATCTTTGTCGCTTGCCCCGGTGCTGGTGCCAGGCTTTGTGCGTTATGGAAGTCATTTATGATCTTCGGCCCAGTACCCGCTGTGTGCATACGTTTGGGGTATAGCTGATGACATTGATCCGGAAAGAGTTACATGGATAAAGAAAGAAAGTGATGAACAGTAAAGAAGATAATAATGTTATTATCTATGCGTACGTATGATGTGTGATCATGTACGATGGTATAGTATGGTTTAAAAGAAAGTAAAGAACGGTTTTAATGAAGGTAAAGTATGTTTTATTTTAAAACTAGAACTCACTCAGCAACGCTGACTTTTATGTGTTTTCAGTTGGCAGGTAAAGATTGCTGAGGATGGCACAGGGTGGCTACTTGGCTCGTTTTGGATGGCATCCATTTTTTTATAATGCTTTCGTGATGTAATGCAACATGTATTTTGTAA